>JAHDVE020005336.1:0-45426 GCA_022606495.2 Halesus radiatus | reverse complement strand
TTTTTTTAAAACATTTAATTTATTATTTGCATTGTCGGCCTCGGGATTAATTTTTTTTAAAGGTAAATTTGAATAAGTTCCGGCTAGGTTCAGGCTGTTAAGTTTATTAGGGTGGGTCTTTTTTTTAACCAAATGTGTAGATGTTTAACGTGTTTTATTTTATTTTATTTTTGTTTATTTGGGAGACAAACAGTTTAGACAAAAAAATAAGTATAATAAATAAGTGATATAAATTTGACCAGTTACAGGTTTCCACTTATTATGAAGTTAGCAGTCCATAGTGTAGTGCTGATACCAACCCTGATATATGGCAGTGAAGAATGGAATTGGCAGAGGAAGGATGAAAATAAACTGAATGCCGTAGAAATGGGATCTTCGAGGCGAATGTGTAGTAAAACCGAAACAGCTGTCACAATAATAAAAACTAAAAATACTTGCAGAACTTAATAATAACATTAATAAATTTGAATTATATTAAATATAAAAAAAAAATTAATTGGCTTTGTACGAGTTAAACACAAAAACAATTAACAAAATTATTTTGTTGAAGCAGTAAAGACTATCTAACTGAAATATCTATTAAATTTTAGAGACACGAATTTTTCACCATTTTTTCTTACGGAAACTTGTAGATGAATTCATTTATATTTAACTCATAACTCCCGTGTCATTCTCACCAAAAGCTATGGTGCTTCGAAATATCCATTTTAAGGCCGAAAGTCATAATTTTCAATTCACGTTCAATGAGAGAATGCTGAATCTCGTTTGAAGTCGTGAAGTTAAATTGTAAAGGGAATATTAAAATAAATTATTACAAAAAATCAAAGGTTATCTAAAACCATAAAGGTTGACGTTAATGTAATCAGAGACATTCCTCACAAAGCACATCAAGGATATTATGCCTTCATTTGTCAATCAGTTTAAACCTTTGTTTCCTGTGTTGTGTCTGAATTACAACCTAACGTAAACTTAATTTGTCAATCAGTTAAAACCTGTCCTGTGTTGATGCATGAATTACAACCTAACTTAAACTTAATTTTTCAATCATTTTAAACCTGTCCTGTGTTGATGTATGAATTACAACCTAACGTATACCTAATTTGCACTATGCACGAGAAGCAGGATTTACATCACTATCGCACATTGCTCTGTACACATTTATAAATACTATTTTAAAAGTCTCCATAAGAACGCCAACAAAAGTAATTTTCAAATCTTGGTAGTACTAGCACCCAAAATATCTATGCTAAAAATCAAACATTTCGAAAGTTAAAACAACACAAAATACTTAATTTTCAGCACACACGAGCGAACCAAAATGACATCATGAATATTCCTAAATTTAAAACTGCTTTTAGACAAAGGAATTATAAATATCTCTCCACTATGAAATATAATTTATTTTCACCGGCCACAAAAAAAACAGAAAAGTTCAAAAATCATATCAAAATGCTCAAAGAAATCAAAGAAGAAGAAGAAGAGTTATCAAGCATCTTGAAGAAAACTTCACGGGACCTTAAAAACAATATATTTTTTTAATAAAACCTAGTCCGTCTCATCACAGGAACCCCTAGTGAGGAGGACTAAGAAAAACACTACAAATTATCTTAGTAGCTTTGTAAAAAAATAATAATAATATATAACATCTCAGCACCGACTTTCGATTTAACTGTTAATTTCAAACACTATATTCATGAAAGTTGTCCCCAGGGAGCAATACCTTCACGAAACCAAAAAAACATTCTCTTTTGTAGTTTTAGATAAATAAGACTTGGTAAAGTCACATTTATTTCTTCAAATTGTTTTTTGAAAACAGATAAACATAAATTACGGCCCGTTGTCAATAATACGTGAGAGTTGTTAGAGCATGGAAAATCCCGCTCGTATATCTTATTAGGAAACTGTTTTTCGTCCTTGAGGTTAACAAAAAGAAAATGTAGTGCGTGTCAAACAGTGAAATGTGAGTCATAAAGCAGGGGCTCTGGAATGTAATTACTGAGACTACAGACCCCAACCAGGCACCACTCCTCATCCCTGGCTCCATCTTAAGGTTGGACGAACAGCAGTCTGTTCAGCTTCTTCTTTTGCTGGTGTCTCTAACTCGAGCAAAATTCACCCTGCAAACTGCAGACCAGAAAACGGAAGCAGAAATGTGCTTGTCCCTAATAATATTTATTTATTTGAAACACACATTATTTAACAACAACGTTTAAGAAAGCTTTGACTATCCAACTGGGAACAAATCCCGTTTTAGGACAGTCAAATTGACAAGTTAAGTTCATATTAAGTGCCATTATAATAATTAAGTATAAAGAGGTGTGAAGAATAGTACAAAAAAACAATTATGTATCCCAGATAATTTGAGTATGGTATAATAATTAAGTACTTATTATTTTTCAAGTAAGTAAGCAAATCTGAGAGCCCTGTAAACATACGCGCAACTAATCATATATAGATGACCATTACCCATCTTATTTATACTGAAATGTGTTTATTTAAGGTGTTTATTTAAGATGGTGTTCTTACTTACTTACTTCCTCGTGACGCACGACTAACCGGTTTATCGGGAATACAAATAAAGCTTTCATACCATTACAATTATAATGGATTTCTATTCACGGGATCATGCCCTAGGCGGGGATGGAGAGAGAATAGAGAATAATCGTTGTGGTTTCTTGAGATCAAGAAACAAATTGGATGCTAATGAAAATATGTTATTTTAACATTATGGATCGCAGCAATTTAATTTTAATTTACTAAAGTGTTTAAGGAATAATTATTATTCTGAATTTGCCAATCATATTTTAGAAACAAATCATTCTTCTGATATAAATAAAGGTATTTAAAGTTTTAATTTTTTTGGTAAATTTACATACAAATACAACCGGTTTACAATTAGACAAATTTTAAATTTTAGAAATCAGAAAAAGTGTTAATAGACAGTTAAACATAATTAATAATAATAAAAAAATAATTGAATAACAATCTCTTGAATTTATTTTGATATTAGTATTGGTACACAGAAACAATTTCCTTTTCCTTTTTTTTAAATTTCTAAAATAAATTTATTTTTCATTATTTTGTAATAATTTTTTATTAACATCTTTGATGATTTACTTACCTAATTTAATCAATTTTTGTTAATGTTTATAATTAGTCTATTCTTATATTATTGTGTTCTGTTTATCATTCGTCTATATATGTACATATTAACTATTTTCTGCATCCTCTTCGGGCTGCATCCCTGAGTTTCGTCGCCGGCTCATGAAACTGAGTGATACATAACTCAATCTTATCAATATTACTCAATAATATTATCTTTTTTTAGTACTCAATTTAAAACGTATATTTTCCTCATTGCACCAACCAGTAGTACCTGTCAAACACACACACATATACTCAATACGGTTTGTTTTTATCATTTCTTCATAAGTACTTAACTATTGTACTATACTCAAATTATCTGGTATACGTAAAGGATTACCCTATACTTTTATTTTCTATCTCTTTGAACTTAACTATTATTCTATATTAAATATTATACTATACTAGAATTATCTAGTATAAACATTTTTTTTCTGTACTCTTCATATCTCTTTATACTTAATTATTATATTTTTTTCTAGATATATTATATTACCATACTATGTCAATACTAGCTTTTTTCTCTTCTATTTTTATATAATGGCACTAACTATGAACTAAACTTATGAATTTGACTGTCGTAAAACGGGATTTGTTCCCAGTTGGGCAGTCAAAGATTTTTCACATTTTGTTAATGAATAATGTCCGTTTCAAATAAATAAATATTATTATTATTATTATTATTATTACATACGAATATAAAAATAGATTTTGTAATACTTGTTTGGATGCGTAATTTATCTTTATTCTTCCGTTGATTTTATTAATTCACAAGAAAAATCTGCTAGGGATTTTGAAAAAAAGATGTCACTTTCCTGAAATGTGACGCTATCAGACACCTCCAAAAGCTCCACCGCCGCCGGTCCCGTGCGAGAAGATGTAAATGTGTAATTTAAAATAAAAAACACGCACGGAACTAAAACGAAACTTAACATGTAATAGTATGGAAATACCATTTTAATGTGTTCCGCAAATTAGAGTTCAGAACATCGCGGTGGGTATATTTACTGAGGAGTCGGTTTCAGAAAATAATATAACACAGTCGTCCTGCAAGGATTAATATATATTAACAGCAATCCCATGGATACAAAAAGTTAAGAGGAATGCGCGGCCTGTTTCATACAAAACTTAATTTTGGATTTGAGGCCAAAATACTCACCTAAACCAAATGATCTTTTTTTCATCAAAATTATAGTAAATATCTAGTACGGATTAGAAGTAATTTATTTTTATTTTTGTTTTGCATTATGAAATATAGGCCATTAAAGGGATTGATTTTTCGCGATTTTAGAGGCATTCTTAACAATTATTTGGGGGCTAACGGTGATCTAAAATTTTTTTTAACCCTTTCTGCTTTCCAAATATAATGAAACATATAATAATTATTATGGTTGACTTTAAATAAAATACATTAAAGTAAGCATTATGGTTGACTTTAAATAAAATACATTAAAGTAAGCATTATGGTTGACTTTAAATAAAATACATTCAAATAAGCATTATGGTTGACTTTAAATAAAATACATTAAAGTAAGCATTATAGTTGACTTTAAATAAAATACATTAAAGTAAGCATTATGGTTGACTTTAAATAAAATACATTCAAATAAGCATTATGGTTGACTTTAAATAAAATACATTAAAGTAAGCATTATAGTTGACTTTAAATAAAATACATTAAAGTAAGCATTATGGTTGACTTTAAATAAAATACATTAAAGTAAGCATTATAGTTGACTTTAAATAAAATACATTAAAGTAAGCATTATGGTTGACTTTAAATAAAATTTTAAAAATACCAATTTATGTTGGAACACAAATTTGCCGTAAATAATTAAAATATTGACCCGAAAAAAAAATGTTTTGTTTTCATATTTTTATTTACGTAATAATATTTACACATCTAAGATGGTTTTTTTTTTAAAAATACAATTTAAACCTTTAATTTAAAAAAAAATACATCATTCAGTTTGGATGGGCCGTCTTTGCGAAAAATCGCCTCAAAGGTGCTGTGCAAATATTACTTCCTATTCTCTATCTAATAGATGTGTCTAATTATGTACAAACAGATGTGTACAAACTAATTTTGTACAAGGCAGTGAGGCATGGAACTGGCAGAGGAAGGATGAAAGTAGACTGAATGCTGTAGAAATGAGATCTCTGAGACGAATGTGTGGTAAAACCATGTATGATCGAGTGAAAAATGTTGAGATTCGTAAAGAATGCAAGGCTGATGTAAGCGTAGTGAGCAAGATTAAGAACGGGACGCTTAGATGGTTTAGGCATGTAGAGCGAATGAACGAAGAAAGGAGTGTAAGGAGAATATATGACGCGAATGTGAATGTAAGAAGAGGCCGGGGACGCCCGAGGAAGACATGGCACGATCAAGTGAATCAAATACTCGAGTCGGGCCATTTCAGAAGTCGGAACAACAGAAGAGAATGTATGAGGCGTTGTATGAATGTGAATGAAGCAAGAAGTGTATGCCAAGATCGAGTTGTTTGGCGGTCCGTCCTCTCTGCCTACCCCTGCGGGGAAACGGCGTGATGGTTAGTTAGTTAGTTAGTTAGTTAGCAGATACAGAAAAACATGCTTACCTGGCAGGTTGCTTCAGATGAACACAGTTTTATTAGAAAATTTAAGTTTAGGGATGATATGATTTTTACAGTTGCTATTTTATCCTCCTTTTCTATTAATGTTACATGAATTATAAGATTTGTGGCACAAGAAGAGTTGGTATTTATTTGAAATATGTATAATTTTTAGGACTGGAGAATATTTATAAAATGAACTTTAAAAAACGTAAGAAATTTTTAAAAGATATTAATAATTTTTTTACACATTTAGTTATTTACAGTGTTGCGGGCTGTGGACGCATTTGCGCACGGGAGCGTGAATTTTTTTTAAATTCTATAAGCGACTTTAGGTAAGCACAAAATGACTGCAAAATCATCCAAATATTATTATTATTATTGATAACCATCGTACCTATGTTATTCGGTGTATGCAGAAGTTATTTAAATCAATTTTCATTGGTAGGCATTTAATGAATGATGTATCTTTGGGTAGTATTATTAATCGAATCTGAAGAGCTGGGTATTTTCCACTGTTTTCTAGAACATCTAGGTGTATCTATTATTTAGGTGCGTATATGTATGTGTTTCTGTATGTGTGTGTGTGTATATGTGTATAAGTACATATGTGTGAGGGTGTCTGCATATGCGTATAAATATGTCTATGTATACGTACATATATGTACATGTGCGTACATACATGGTATGTGTATGCACCTATGTGCAAATGTTTTGCATGCATGCACATATGTATGAAAAAAAGTTACGTATGTTTTTATGATCTAATAGTTATGCATGTCTTTTTCTCCTTTCTGTCTTCTAATTTATTTTATAATTTTTCCAATTGTTAGCATGTTAATATAATTAATATAATGAATCCATATATTTACACTAGACTTCATACAAAGTAACTATACTCCATTGGTCACCATGAAACAGGCAGCCGCCCAGTATGGTGATCTAATGTATCTACTGCATGTAAGTGTTTCCGTTAAGTATCATGTATTTTATAAATAAAAAAATAAAAAAAATTAATTAAAAATATCTTCGCCACTTCTTTCATTCTGACGGCCTCCATGGTCGAGGGGTAAGACTCTCGACTACGAATCCGAAGGTCACGGGTTCAAATCTTGGAATGCCAAAGTAAATTTAATTTAATTAATTTGTGTTGTTTCACAATTAATTAATTAAAATAATATACGGTATATTTTAGCACGTTCAAGAGTGGAAGATACTCTCAGCATCACCCTGGTGAAAGACCACCATTCGGAATTGAATGGTTGCTTGAAATGGGTTTTAGTCGTGTTTGGTGACCAGATCTGAATATCCAGGTATTTCCCCACCTTCCTCTTCCCCTTTTCCTTCCCCTCACCACTATCATCAGCCTCACAAAATTCCTTAATTGGGGATGCCATAGTCTCACTGGCTCCAGACGGTTGGGAGCAGTTGGGACCCTTGTGCTGTATTCACATAAAAAAATCTGTGGAATAGTTTAACTAGGAGCCAGTAGAACAGATGCCTCGTTTCTGCTGGATCCTGTCAGTTAGTTATGTTATTAGTTTTTTGTTCAGTATCAAATAAAATATAAAACAATCCTCTTATTTTCCCTTACATTTCTATGTCATTACACATTGCGGCTTACCAGTAATAAAATAAAAATTTCCAGTTTCCTTAAATTGGTCTGTAGGTCAGTAGTTTGATGTAATAACACGATTCTCCTCAATCTTTTCAATTCAAACTCAAATATTTTAACAGCTTACAGCTAAAAGCTTAAGGCTTATGGCGTCCGCTTTGTTCCGTGTTCCTGTGGTGCTTTCAACGGAACACGTATTGGTTCGATTATTTGTGTCCATTATGCTACCGCTGTGTTATATATTGTTATGATTGCAGAACGAAGCTATTTGAAACGGGAAACCTTAAACATTGTCCCGGAAAAATATCACTTGGGAAGGGTTTTCCGGGAATTGGATGACTAAACCCATAAATACCAAGATAACGAGAAACGATTCCACACGTCTAAAGATGTGGAGCCGGAGCTTTTCAAACGAATTTTTAAACATTCCAAATTTATAACGCTCTTGCAAGATTTCGCAAATACCTGAAACGATCTTTATTTGCTGAATAAATCAAGAAAAATAAATTATACGGAAGAATATTTCATTATACGAGTAATGGTAGCAGGTAAAGACCAGAAAATACTGCACATTCACTTCCAAGTGCTCAATTTATTCATGATCCAAAATGTCCAAATAAATAGAGGAACGAACCCGATAGTCACAAATAAGAACATAAAGCGAGCCGGAGAATAAGCTAGGTGTTGATAGAGGAAGAATTAGTATTTACTTATTATTATTTACTTATTATTATTTACCTGTTATTATTTACTCGCTACTTCTTGTTAACAAAAATATGGTCACCCTACGATTGTGGCTAATTGGAACACAGATAATATATGATAGTTATTTGGGGTACAAAGAAATTATTATTATTGTTATCTATAAATCTGCGACCCTACTTAAATATTTACCGTAGATTTTATAGTTGTGAATAGTCTGAATAACTTAGGTGTTATCAAAAAAAATCATAATATATCGTTTCATTAAAATTGTAAAGCCGCTTATCTCACTAAGACAGTCCTGTGTGCACAGGACTGTCTTAGTGAGATACGTGGCTAAGTTTTTGTTTTTTAAATTTAAGAATAAATAAAATTAATTAACACAGAAAAAAGTTTCCTAATATCTTTGCGTTGTAAAATCATGCTTTATCGAGTGACACATTTGGATAATATTTAAAAAAGAACCCACAAAGAGTTCTGAAGAAATTCTGCAAAGGCAAAACTTAAATATCCATTGTATATTTTCAACATACAAAATGCATGATCGAGGGAAACAAATACTTGCCGGTATATATTTGAGTTGAAGTGGGAATATTTGTGAAGTTTACTTTACAATTCCAGTGTTTAAAGAGTTCCACACCATATACGAATCATCGCAGAAAACAGCGATACCTGTAATAATTGTTTTGTGGTAAATTCGTCCAACATTTTTATTTACTCCCACCCAATTCTAATTTGAACTCACCACCAATTCTGCCATTGAACTCCGAAACGGCTGTCACAATAATGAAAACTAAAAATGCTCGCAGAACTTAGTAATATCATTATTAAATTTGATTTAAATTAAAGTTTAAAAAATTGATGCATGTTGGAAAAATATATTGTACTCAAAATATTATCACATTTATTCGCTAAGGAAATAATCCGTAAATTGAAAGTTTTGATTGTTTCGCGTTATTCGAAAACTAACTATAACATTTTCCTGTTACAAGAGTGCTGGTCCCAGATAGACCCAGAGGTCCTGGTGTAGCATCACTTCATTTGAGATATTGTCTTCAATGATTAAAAAAATAAGCATAATAAAATATTACTGTGAGCTTTGTTTATAAGCTTCGGTAAGTTATTCCCCGCCACACCCTCACCCCTCCCGCACTATCCCCGCAGGGAAGACGATCATCTGGTGAATCGAGCATCTTTGAACTTCTCCCCTCCCCGCTGCCGACTGCCATAGCCCATCGTCGCTGTTGCCGTTATAAGATGACCTTGGACCATATGTGTTAATTCCTTCGGCCGCTGGGTCGTTCTGTGACACACCATATTTTTTACTATAAGGATAAAAAAAATATCTGAGTTATCGTGCAACCCTGTCCCAGTCCCCGCTCCCCACCGCCACGGCCAGCCCTCACCGGTAGAAGTTTCTACATCTGGAAGGATGACATGGGACTAAAACCAGTGTTTTTAAAACAATTTACAATTTAAATGCAGTGATAAGATGCCATATTTTAGTTGGAACTTTGGACCTTAAAGAGTTTTTGTTTTATTGTTTTTTGTTCTTGTTTTGACGATTTCAATTTTGTGCATGGGTTAGATATTATGTCATGGTATGTTATGTCTATGTTAGATACGTTGTAGTATTTAGGAGGAAGGGTATGGCCGACACAGGTATCGATGAGGTTCGCTATCCATCACATCGCCAACCCTTCGGTGGCGCAAATAGGAGGACGGAACGTGAACAATATCGAATTAGCACACGGAATATCAGAGAAAGTATGGAAATAAAGATGAATGAACTATGTGATTCGATGGTAACCAAAAGTTTGTTTGCACTTTGTATAACAGAGAGTATGTAAAAAAGGAAGCGGTACGAAGCAACATGGCGATATGCTCGTCATCTGGTCTGGGAGGCCAGATGACAAGAAGGGGTCTCAAAGTGTTGCATCGTTACTGTCTCTAGGATGGTTGAATGTATGCTGCAGTATGAATGCGAAAGTCCAAGAGTCATTTGGATCTGATTCAAAATCGGGTTGACAAGGATGTTTTTTATTGTGTACTATACTCCTGTTAATTCTGAAAGCGATGAAGTGAAATATGATTTTTAGACTGGCGTGACAGAGGTAATGGGACTAAAAAAATTGAACGAAAGGATTATAATAGCAGGGGACTTAAATGGGTGAGTGGGAAATAGGCGGGATGGATTTGAATCGGCTTGAGGTATGTATGGGGATAAAAGAACGAATGACAATGGTAACAGAACACTTGAAGTATGTTTAGAGTGGAACCTTTTTGTATCGAATACCTTCTTCGATCATAAAGGTATCCACCAATATACGAGGGAAAGAGGAAATGAGAGGTCAATTATTGATTTTGTGGTAATTGACTCTAGGTTGAGAGCCGTTACTGAAGACACAAGAGTCTTCAGAGGGGCTGAGATTGAAACCGACCAAGTCCTGGTTGTGTCGAGAGTAAACCTCTTCCGCGGCTGGCGCTCTAAAGTGAAAACGGTGTCGACTCCAACAAGAGTCAAAATAGAAAAACTACAAAACGATATTGTCAGAAGTAAGTATGAAAGTTGTGTAGAGATGAGATTGAATGAGAAGGAAATGAACGATCTAAGTATAGACGAAACATGGAACCACATAAAAGTGAGTATCTGTGAATCTGCTAGAAAGGAATATGGAATAAGTACGTAAGGTCGGAAGAAAGGTGATGCACGGTGGCATGATGAAATTAACGCACTGGTCTCAAAGAAGAAGAAAGCGTGGTTATGTCTGATAGCGACTGGCAGTGCTCCTAGTGAAGAGCGGAATAAAGCGAAAGAAGTATACAAGGGATATAAGAAAAGAGTTGGTGTTGGAGTGAAAGAACGAAAGAAACGTCTGGAAGAGGAAGAAGGAATCAAAATGGCAAAACACTTCCAAGAAAATATTAAACTGTTTTGGAAGGAGGTCAAAAAATCCCGAAATGGTCCAGAAAGTGGATGTATGAAAGTGATAACATCAAAAGATGGAAAAATGTTAACGAATGAGAAAGAAATAAAAGTGAGATGGATGAAATTCTTTGAAAAGGTTTTTGAAAGCAACCCAACTGATAGTGATCCCAGAGGCGAATCAGGTATGATTGACGATGGCGTGAATGTTTCCAAAATCAGCATGGATGAAATAAAAAGATCGATTAAATGTATGAAGAATGGTAAGGCTGTTGGTTTCGCCAATATTGCTGCTGAATACTTTAAAGGAGAAAACCGTATAATTGTCACATGGTTTATGCAAGCTTTTTAACCAGTGTTTAGAGGAGGGTTACACGCCATTAGATTGGAGGAGGGCTGTGATCCTGCCTCTATACAAAGGTAAAGGGTCACGTATGAAATGTGGAAATCACAGGGCTATTAGCCTGCTAAGATCAGTTGGAAAGCTGTATGGTAGGATATTGATTGAAAGGGTACAAACGAAAATAAAAGATAAAATATGGGATGTACAAGGTGAGAGTGTATGGATCAGATTTTCTCGTTGCGTATGCTAACAGAGAAGTTTCTGGGAAAAAACCAGAAACTCTTCTGTGCCTTTGTAGATCTACAAAAAAGCGTACGACCGAGTTGATAGTAAAAAAATATGGAGGGTATGGTCCAAGTATGGAGTGAATACGAATCACATACAGGCAATCGCGTTTCTGTACGAGGAAAGCGTTGCATGTGTTAGGGTAAACGGTGATTTTACGGAGTGGTTTGACATCACAAAAGGTGTTAAGCAAGGTTGCGTAATGTCACCGTTGTTATTCAATCTATACATGGATAATTGTACAGCAGAATTGAAAGAGGCGGGCTTGGGCGCGAAAATGAGTAATCTGAAAGTATGTTGCCTGTTGAATGCTGATGATGCGGTGCTGATTGTTAACAGTATGGAAGATTTACAGTCCCTCGTATCTAGGATGAATGAAATATGCATGAAGAATGAACTAATGATGAATGTAAGTAAATTTAACGTTATGGTGTTTGAAGGAAAGAGTACGAAAACAGTGTGCAATATAGTTGTGAATAACGAATACTTGGAGCAGGTCAATGAGTTTGTATATTTGGGAATTATGTTTACGAGAGATGGAAAGACTGATAGGGATATTAAAAGAAGGTTGAATGCAGGAAACTCCATTAACGGAGGACTAAACGCGGTTAGCGCTAACAAAAAGTTGTCCAAAGAAACGAAGCTAGCAGTCCACAATGGAGTGCTAATACCAACCCTGATGTATGGCAGTGAAGCATGGAATTGGTAGAGGAAGGATGAAACTAAACTGAATGCCGTAGAAATGAGATCTCTGAGACGAATGTGTGGTAAAACCATGTATGATCCTGTAAAAAATATTGAAATTCGTAAAGAATGCAAAGCTGATGTAAGCGTAATGAGTAAGATTAAAAAAGGGACGCTTAGAAGGTTTGGGCATATGGAGCGAATGAACGAAGAAAGGAGTTTAATAAGAATGTATGACGCGAATTTGAATGGATGAAGAAGTCGGGTACGCCCGAGGAAGACATGGCACGATCAAGTGAATCAAATACTTGAGTCGGGCCATGTCAGAAGTCGGAATAATAGAAGAGAATGTATGAGACGATGTATGAATGTGAATGGAGCAAGAAGTGTATGCCAAGATCGAGTTGTTTGGCGGTCAGTCCTCTCTACCTACCCCCTTGGGGAAACGGTGTGATGGTTAGTTAGTTAAGTTATTCCAATAAAATTTGAAAATTGAGCATTATTCCGCGTAACTAACGTCACTAAAATTCACTATAGGTATAGCTGGTTATTTTTATGTCTTCATAAATGAAATTGAAATACATAATCATATTTAAAGAAAGTAAAATCCTTGAACCTTTTTTTTGTTGGCATTATTTAGGGTTCAACATTTTTAACACCTCCGTTTGTTTTGCCATCGTGCAAATAAACTATAACGTTATTGCACTATCTTGTTTTTACACGCACCGAGTTTCAGTGAGATAGGTAAATACACATTGTTATTTGTAACTAAATAATCAATAAAGTTGATTGCGTACACCACATATGTTGTAAACACATTTATTTATTTAGAGATATTTACACGCCGATTATGTATACTGTTACTAAACACAATTATTTTTTTTTTTTACAGTAACTCCGCACAGGAGACCCTGAGGGAAGTAATTTCCCTCAAGGCCTATATCATCTTTGGGGATGCTGTGTGGAGGGTCTTTTAGAGAATAGGAAGGAGTGAACTTGGGTCTTGAAGAGACCCATGTTATAGGATTGAGGAAACATAGAGGCCGGCAGATCATTCCACAGCCGAGCTGTTGAACACGAGAATGAATCGTAGAAGCGACCCGTTCTCATGTGACAAATGTCAACCGTGTGCAAATGTTGGGCGCGCGTTTGGCGTGTTTCCCGACTATGCACCGGTGCCGAAGGGATCAATTACGCTATTTCTTCGGAGCATCTTCATTAAAATACCGGTAGAACAAGAACAGCATTCCGACTTGACGTCTGTGCTCCAAAGATTGCAACCCGTTTGTTAAGATAGGCGAATCTATCAAACGGACCGACTGTTTCTGCACAGAGTCAAGGGTTTTTTTCAGATATTTTGGGACTCCCGACCAGAGGTGGCTGCCAAAGTCTACAGTGGGGCGCACTTGCGATTTGTACAGGGTCAGCAGTTGCGTACTATTAAAGTGTCTGCGGGCTCTGTACAATACGCCCAGCTTCTGAGATGCTAACTTTACTCGGGCTTCGATGGAGCCCCCCATACATGAGCTTGTCACTTTAGGTTACACCAAGCATATCAATGGAGGGCTTGTTGGGAAGATTGCATCATTGCAAGATTGCTTTTAGACGTAATCAGACATGATTGGGTCTTTGAAACATTAAATTCGACGAGGTTATTCTTACCCCAAGAGAAGAACCGATCCTTGTGGGACGCCAGCATTTATTGAATGCGAGGAAGAGATGAAACCAACAGCAACCGTCTGAATCGATCTCTCCCTCAAAAAATCGGCAATCCACGTACACAAGGAAACGGGAGTCCGTAAGAAGGCAGTTTGTTGACAAGTCCTCGGTGCCAAACCCGGTCAAATGCCTTAGAAATGTCCAATGAGACCGTTTAAATCTCACCATACCGTTCCAGGCACCGCCACCAAATACGCGTCACATATGCGAGAAGATCACCGCACAAGCGGTTCCGCCGGAATCCATACTGGCGGTCGTTAATGATTTCATTCTTTTCTAGGTATGTGAGCAGTTTGTCGTTGATCACACGTTCCATCACCTTGGACAGAACTTATGTGATCGCTATGGGGCGGTAGCTGGCTGGGTTGGAGCGGTCACCTTTCTTAGGTATAAGATGAATGATCGCTTTTTTCCAACCAGAGGGCACAGAGCCACATTTCAGGGACATTTTAAAGAGCTTTGTTAAAACTGGAGCAATTTCTGCAGCGCACCTCTGCAATACCAGGGCAGGTATTCCGTCAGGTCCACTAGCTTTATTAACATCGAGCCCTCGTAAGACAAGGAGTACATGCCGATACCGTATCGTCTGTTTTTTGATGGCACCCCGATCATCGAGGGCCGAGTTTTCCGCAAACATTTTCCCTTAAAGGTTTGCCTTTTCGGTAGCAGTGTTTGCTAGTGAACCGTCGAGTCTGGTAAGTGGCAGCAGACTGAATTTGCGGAAATTGCAACCTATGGAGCCCGCTAGCGACCAGAACGCTCTGCTGCCATGCGGGCAGGCAGCTAGCTTTTTGCTGATCTCTAGGTCGTACTCAAATTTTGACATATTGATGATTCTCTTACTTTCCTTTGCCAATTTGTTATGTTCTGATCTGTTTTCTGACGTTCGAGATGTGTTGTAGGCTCGGTAGACCGCGTTTTTTTCGTCGAACTGCTTTGGATCACTGTCGACTGAATCACGGCTTTGAGCCTACACCAGTTTCTTTAACGGTTGATTGAATGAAGCCATCCATCGCAGATGTGATGACTTCACCAATTTCCTGGGAACATCTGGACGGATTCGAAGTCTGAAAACAGACAGCTGACCATGGGAAAGAATTAAAAGGCACCCGCAGACCGAACCAATCTGCTGACCTATACTGCCACATTATTCTCTTCATCCTCTTGATTGGGGGTCTGAAGTTAATAGGGATTGATGTCGTCACAAGGCAATGGTCAGACGATCCTAAAGGCGCTGCGACAACAATCCCATAACCACTTGGCTCGGAAGTTAAAAATAGGTCTAACAGATTAGAGCGGTGAGTCTGGACATCAGGAACCTTCGTAGGCTCCTGAACCAGTTGCTCCAACCCATGGCAAAGGGCAAAGAATTCCGCCTGTCGGCCAGCCGAGTTTGTTGAACATGAGAACTTCAACCACGGTTCATTATGAACATTGAAGTTTCCCAGAACAACAAACTCGGCCAAAGGGTAGCGGGGTAAGAGGTCAACAATAGTTTCGCTCAAATGTTTAAATAGCTCGTATGAGTCTGATTCGCTGAGGTTTGGTGAGCGGTATAAAAACGCGTAAAATCTTACCGTACTGACAAGACTGACGCGCACCCACATTACGTCAAATCTGGAATTTTCCAGACTCAACAGTCGCACACAGTTGACGTCATCTCGGCTATACAAACAAACACCTCCTTTTGGTCTGAACTTGCCTACGAGGCTGAAGCCCGGGCAGTCCAGATAGGAGTCGTCAGAAGGCTCAGCTACCTGCGTTTCGGAGAGGAATAAAAGGTTTTGGCGTTGGGATTGAAGGTGATGGTGGACATAATTTAAAATTCACCAACATTTTTGGCCTGCACTGGGGACGCCTACTACTCGCCGTTGTAATGATATTATTATTAATTAGGTTTTGTGATTGCATGTTTTTTTTATAATTATTGTTGGGGGTTTTATAAGAAAATGAAAGCAAGGGAAGGATTAGGTATAAAGGGTGGGTAGGAAGCTGGGGGTCAGGGTATCCAGGACTGACGAACGTATGAATCCATCCCACCCACTGCGGTGCAAGGCTATGGTTGGGAGAGTCTGGCTGGGAAGGGCTCCCAATGCGCCCCAAACGCTACTGCTGGGTCCCCTCCGGTCACGAATCGGCACAACAGCAGCCGCGGGGTTTTTACACTCGCTGGTATGGCAGCCTACACTCAGTCGTGAGCCTGAGGGTCGGGCCCCTGTACTATCGAGCGGCCTGGACAACGGTAGCCAGTTGTAAAGGGTCTCCCTCAACCAGTCTCTCCCGATCCGACCCACCACGCAGTAGATGGGCCAACGCATCTGCAAGACCTGAACAAACCTTACCCCATAAACCCGGGCACCCCTGCTTAGTCACCAAACGTAGCGAACTACTTGGGGTAAACTACGGCAGAGATGTTGGTCATCCAAAAAAATGGTTCCCGGGGCGGCGGTACCCATACCCGCCTCCCAAAATAAGAGATTCTAGTCGTTGCAAGAATAATACTTCTAGCCACTGGTTTAAATTAAGATAAATCTAGCCGCTCGTCGGCGCTACAACCAATAAGGCACGTTTTCGCCGGACATAACTATTATTGACCAATGAGACAGCGTACGGCATAATTTCCGGCGGTTTGACAGCGTGGACCCGCTAAGCGTACCCGCCATTGCATCATTCCTAATCCAGACACGGAGTTATCAAGCACGTTCAGGTGCTTTGGAGCACGCGAACGCCCGTTATTACATCGGCGCCTTGTAAAAAGCTGGTATTTGCTTACCTCTAATTGATAAAATCAGTGTTGGAGGGCATTGCCTACCTGTGGGTCAGCGGAAGCTGTCGCGTTGTACCCGGACATGCCGTCGGCGTCACCCAATTGCCATATACTCATGTGAGCTGCAACTATATTCCCTTTTCATTATGTGCTATTTATAGCTGTGCCTTTTCGAATAACATGTCCTGTTAGAGAACCATCAGAGATAGATTTGTCAGGAACAGATTAGGTACCACCCTTTGTGGTGAATCCCGTATGTAATTTACCTGCCCATGTTTTGTTATAAATAAACCCTGAATAGAAAGTTCACATCTCTTCATTCGAGTAGCTAGTTACCGATTCTGAAAATAAGGCTGCGGACGACCCATTAACTTTGAGATGAGAAACGCAATGTTTTACCAGCTGAGCTAACCGCAGTGGAACCCGGGATCAATCCAACTTCTGGCCTCGAGGTGAGTTTGTACTGCCTTCTTTTCACTAACCCTCTGTTTCCCCCTTTTTTGCCCAACCGTAACACTAGCGGCAAACTTGGGACCCCATCCTCTCTTCCTTCCTTACACTGCCTAGTCTTTCTTCCTCTCTTCCTCACCGTAACTCTGGCGACCGACGTAGATTTGTCAGGTCGTTCCTCGCCACCGTAATAATGCATATGATAATTATGTATGACGCTTTTATGTAAATATTTTGTTTATGTTTCCAATAAAAAATTAAAAAAAAACACACACACACACAATAAATGAATTAGATTTTATTTTGTATTCACCACTTTATTAATATACACATCTCTCCATGTTTCGAAAGCGATGTTTTCTTCATCAGGAATATATAGAATACTAAAAAATAATAATGTCAAGTATTGAATTAATTAATTAATTACTTACATACTTTAATCAATTTTTGTTTATGTTTATAATTTGTCTATTCTTACGTTACTGTGTTTTATGTTCATCATTTGTCTATACCTGACATTATTATTTTTTAGTATTCTATACGTTCCTGAAGAACAAAGCATCGTTTTCGAAACATGTGTTGAATGCAAAATAATATTTAATTAATTTATTAATAATGACGACACAGAGTTAATACCAATATTTTGAAGAAATCATGAAATATTTAATATTATATCAAGTATTGCCAAGTACTTGTATACTGTAAATATTCAGACACTTCATTACTTCCATCACGCACGCCAAGGAACATGTGAATGACAGATTTATTGAGTTTTTAATAGATTGATAGTGTCGATACTTGTTCCGCTTGCAATAGGACCAAACTACATTACGGAGAACGTGGGGTGCCTTTGTGCGCTTTGTAAGGCTTGCCATATTGTAGATCATTTTCCCGAATAAGGGAGGAAGATTGATGATATATCGCCACGTTAAACATAAAGGAAACACGCGAGATTTTTGGTTAAACTTTTTATTAAAACAGTCGGAAAAGCTATGACTTACAATGAGGGTTTTCCTCTTGCGCGGTATTCTCAAAAAGCTAACCTTTTAGTATGAAATATGTATTTCCATTTTTTTTTAAATTTCTTTAGTAAATTTATGGAATTTTTCTTTAAGCATTTAAACAGGAAATACAGCATAGGATATATCTTCGGGAAGAATATTCATGGATTAAAAATTCTGGCGAGAAAGCGCTGACTTCAACTATTTTTAGCATAAATAGTTTTAATTAATTTGTTAGAATATTATAAATTTTTATATCGGCATTTCTGTATTGCACGTCGCGCAGTTTTGGCAGGCGGAGCTTTCTTCAGATCAGATTTATTGGTTTATTACCTAATAGTACTTCATTTCTTGGATATATCCAAGTCTTGGCATTCAAATATAATAAATGACATTTTGTTTGAAGAGCTTTAATGACTATTTACTTTTGTTACTTAATTTTTGTAGTGCGCTACCGGTTTCGATACATTCGTGTCATTCTCTGGCGTTGTCAAAAATAACTTAAATTAAACAAGTACAGAAATAATTAGAAATCATTAGGTGATTTAGGTGGGACTGGAGATTTAGTGGGGAGGGGGTAGCGGTAGAAGTCAAAATAACTAGGAAACATGGTTAGCAAAGGTGGTTTACAGGATGCTATTATTTTGAATATTAAATTAATGTTAGATTTAATTTTGTTTATTACTGAAGTCTCTAAAGTAAACATATAAAATAATAATAACAATCTAAGGAGGTGTTTTAAGTGCAGTTAGTTGTTTCGGTGTCTGTATTAATTTAGTTTATATACTTTCTATTTCAAATCTCCCCATGTTACGTATCCAGTGCTTTATTTTATTTTTAAATTTATTATGGTTGTGATTTTTACAGGATTGTGGGATTTTACTGTAGAGTTTAGTTGTGGTTCCTCGTTGTTTGTGATTTTAACTCTGGGATCTAGTGTTTCTAGTATGTGTGATTGTTGTTATTTATTGTTTTTTGTATTTATGAATGTAAAGTAGTGTTTTTTTAGAGTATAATTGTTTTATTCACATAACTTTAGGTTTGTTGAAGATTTCGGCAGTCTTACAGGGATTTTGTGTATAATTTTCATGATGGCTTTTTGTGTTCTAATTAGTAAATTTAAGACATTATCATCGGCACTACCCATGAGGTAATACTAAATTAATGGCCAAGAAATACAAAAGAAAAGATAAATAATAAATGAACCCAATTTCCTCACCAGCGGAGATCTCATCCAGTGTTTTCCCTTTCAACGGGCTCGATATATTCAAACTGCTGATGTTCTTGGAGATTGCTTCTTCATTCCAATAGTATAATATACCCTTGAAAACGTGTCTGCTATCAATTCCATTTCCTCCCTTGCTCTCCCCAACCCCTGTACCGCCACTCCACCCTGCCTGGGATATCCGATTCAGACGGTGCTAACTGGCTAAAATTAATTGTTCTTACGAAGTACCAGCTGGGATTTGAAACTGTAGAAACGGTTTGTGTTTTTAAAACTAAATTCATGTTTTTTTTTTATATTTTTCGTCCTCTTAATAAGTACTACAGGGAAAGGAAAAAGGGGACAAATATTTGGTTATAAACAATTTACTAAAGCTACTTTTTATGCTCACTGAATAAATTATATTTAATAACTTATTAACCATTTGCTACATCCTCTTCGGACTATATCCCCCAGTTTCGTCATCGGCTCATAAAGCTGAGTGATACGTAACTCAATCATATAAATATTAGTTAATAATATCAACTTTTTTTTCCTTAACACCAACCAGTACCTATCAAACACATATACATAATTGGTTACTCTATAATATTTGTTACTTCATAAGTATTTAACTATTATTAGTATAATAGTTAAATACTTATGAAGTAACAAATATTATAGAGTAACCTAGTATTTAACTATTATACTAATAATAGTTAAATACTTATGAAGTAACAAATATTATAGAGTAACCAATTATGTATTTGTGTTTGATAGGTACTGGTATAGAATAGTTTCTCAAATTATCTGATATACATAAGCGATTACTCTATCCCTTTTTTTATCTCTTTGAACTTAAATATTATTGTATATTCATTATTATATTATGAGTTTCTAGAAGCAATTACTCGCTGGATGATCTCAAATAGATTGAAGCTGAATCCGTCAAAGACTGAGTTTCTTTGGACCACCACAAGCAGACGTCAGCATATCATTGATAACTTCCCAATAAATATTTCAGAAAGTGACATAACTCCGAAGACGTGTGTTAAATTACTCGGTGTCAATCTGGATGCAGACTTTTCCCTTAAAAGTCAAGTAAACAGAACTGTAAGCACAGGGTACGGAGAAACCTGCCAACAGAGGCAACTAAACTGGTTGTCAATTCGTACGTTGTGTCATGCTTAGATTACTGCAACGGTATATATGCAAGTCACCCCAAATACCAAATTAACAAATTGCAATCAGTATTTAACGGTGCAGCAAGACTCATCACCGGCGTATCTAAATATTCTCACATTTCAGAGCATCTCAAAATCGCCACTGGCTCAAATGTCTTGAACGAATCCAGTTCAAGCTCTGCTGGATGATATTTAAGTCACTTAACGGAATGGCTCCGGCTTACTTATCAGAACTGTGTATTTCCGAAAATACCAACTCACGGCAGTCCACCCTTAGGTCAGCAGCGTCATCAGCTATCCGGAGGTTGAAGGGAGCCAGAGCGCACACCTAATACTAAGTTCGGTGATCGTGCTTTCGGGGTATCAGGACCTAAAGCCTGAAATGAACTGCCGCACAACTTAAGAATTATCAACGACTCGACAGAATTCAGAACTAAACTTAAAACTTATCTTTTCAGACAATCGTATCCATAAACTGAAGAAATGCACCCGTAAATTGCTTATCTAGTCTAGCCGGTCAGTGCTTACCTAAAGTCATTAAATAGAAAATGTTTAAAAAAAATTTACAGCACGCAACACTGTAAATAACTAAAAGTGTAAAAATAAATTTAAAAAATGTTAATATTTATTAAAAGCTTCTTACGCTTTTTAAGGTTATTTTATAAATATTTTCGAGTCCTAAAAGTATACATATTTCAATAAATACCAACTTTTCCTGTGTCACCAATCTTCTAACAAATGTAACATCAATGGAAACGGAGGATAAAATAGCAACTGTAAAACTATCGTCTCTATACTTAAATTTTCTAATAGAACTGTGTTCATCTGAAGCGACCTGCCAGGTAAGTATGTTTTTCTGTATCCGTCTGTACATAATTAGATTAAGAATAGGAAGTAATATTTGTACAGCGCCCTTGAGGTGATTTTTCACAAAAACTGCGCTATAAAAATTATCCAATTATTATTATTTTTGTTATACTCAAATTATCTGGTATACATAATTTTTTTTTGTACTATCCTTCACATCTCTTTATAGTTAATTACTATACTTTTTTCTAGATATACTTTATTCTTATACTAAGTCACTACTAGCTTTTTTCCCATTTATTTTTATACAATGGAACTTAATACGAACTAAACTTGTTAATTTGACTATCCTAAAAAGTGATTTGTTCCCAGTTGGGTAGTTAAAGCTTTCATCCTTTTTATTGTTTAATAATGTGTGTTTCAAATAAATAAAAGTTGTGCATTTAAATGGTATGAACGCACATCGAGCAGCGGAAAGCCTCAAGGATTTGATACCCCTTTTGGTGGACTTTGGACTTGGTCAGATTATGCACTCGATTAAGCTAATTAACATTAATAATAATAAATTAATTCAAAATTATTTTGTAATCACCACTTTATTAATATATACATATCAACATGTTTCGAGAGCGATGCTTTCCTCGTCAGGAATATACAGAATACAAGAAAAAAGTATTTTTAAGTATAGACAAATGATAAACATACAACACAATAATATTATCAAATTGATTTTTTGTTTTGTTTTAAAACAACATTAAATAAATTATATAAATCCTGTGTACAAGTTCTTAAGAATATTCGATGAATTTACTAATTTATTGGTAATAATTTTGTTAATTAAATATTATATAATAATTTTTGATTAATTACTTACCTACTTTAATCAATTTTTGTTTGTGTTCATAATTTGTCTATTCTTACGTTATTTATTAATTATCTTGCCACAATGGGAATACTAATCTTTTGAAGAAATTCTAAATAATTATAATATTTGGATATTTAGTATACCCCGTGAAAAATCGCCTTTAAGGACGTTGTATAAATATTACTTGCTAATAATATAGAAACGTATTTACCTGGCAGGTCATTCCAGATTAACACCTTATATTATGAAAAAATCATCTTTAAGGACGCTGCATAAATATTACTTACTAATAATATAGAAACGTATTTACCAGGCAAGTCACTCCAGATTAACACGTTATATTATGAAAAATCACCTTTGAGGACGTTGTATAAATATTACTTGCTAATAATATAGAAACGCATTTACCTGGCAGGTCATTCCAGATTAACACGTTATATTATGAAAAAATCATCTATAAGGACGCTGCATAAATATTACTTACTAATAATATAGAAACGTATTTACCTGGCAAGTCACTCCAGATTAACACGTTATATTATGAAAAATCACCTTTAAGGACGCTGCATAAATATTACTTGCTAATAATATAGAAACGTATTTACCTGGCAAGTCACTCCAGATTAACACGTTATATTATGAAAAATCACCTTTTAAGGACGCTGCATAAATATTACTTGCTAATAATATAGAAACGTATTTACCTGGCAGGTCACTCCAGATTAACACGTTATATTATGAAAAATCACCTTTGAGGACGTTGTATAAATATTACTTGCTAATAATATAGAAACGTATTTACCTGGCAGGTCATTCCAGATTAACACGTTATATTATGGAAAATCACCTTAAGTACGCTGCATAAATATTACTTGCTAATAATATAGAAACGTATTTACCTGGCAAGTCACTCCAGATTAACACGTTATATTATGAAAAATCACCTTTAAGGACGCTGCATAAATATTACTTGCTAATAATATAGAAACGTATTTACCTGGCAGGTCACTCCAGATTAACACGTTATATTATGAAAAATCACCTTTGAGGACGTTGTATAAATATTACTTGCTAATAATATAGAAACGTATTTACCTGGCAGGTCATTCCAGATTAACACGTTATATTATGGAAAATCACCTTTAAGTACGCTGCATAAATATTACTTGCTAATAATATAGAAACGTATTTACCTGGCAAGTCACTCCAGATTAACACGTTATATTATGAAAAATCACCTTTAAGGACAATGCATAAATATTACTTGCTAATAATATAGAAACGTATTTACCTGGCAGGTCACTCCAGATTAACACGTTATATTATGAAAAATCACCTTTGAGGACGTTGTATAAATATTACTTGCTAATAATATAGAAACGTATTTACCTGGCAGGTCACTCCAGATTAACACGTTATATTATGAAAAATCACCTTTGAGGACGTTGTATAAATATTACTTGCTAATAATATAGAAACGTATTTACCTGGCAGGTCATTCCAGATTAACACGTTATATTATGGAAAATCACCTTTAAGTACGCTGCATAAATATTACTTGCTAATAATATAGAAACGTATTTACCTGGCAAGTCACTCCAGATTAACAAGTTATATTATGAAGTTTAATATGGGAATAATAATAATAATTGGATTGTTTGTATAGCGCCGTTTTTGTGAAAAATCAGCTCAAGTGCGCTGTACAAATATTACTTCCTATTCTTTATCTAATCATGTACAAACAGATACAGAAAAACATACTTACCTGGCAGGTCGCTTCAGATGAACACAGTTCTATTAGAAAATTTAAGTACAGAGATGATATTTTTACAGTTTACATTTTATCATCCTTTTTATAGATATTTCATTTATTAGAAGATTGGTGGCACAAGAAAAGTTGGTATTTATTGAAATATTTAAATTTTTTAGGACTGGAAAATATTTATAAAATGACCTTAAAAAGCGTAAGAAGCTTTTTTAATTGATATTAACGTTTTTTATTTATTTTACACTTTTAGTTATTTATTACTTTACGGGCTGTGCACGCAGTTGCGCACTGATGCGTGAATTATATGAAACTTATTCTATTTTATGAGTTTAGGTGAGCACTAAGCGGCTAGACTAGATAAGCAATTTACGGGTGCATTTCTTGAATTTACGGATACGATATGATTGATAGTTTTAAATTTAGTTCTGAATTCTGTCGATTCTTTGATAATTCTTAAGTCGTGCGGCAGTTCATTCCAGGCTTTAGGTTCTGATACTCCGAAAGCACGATCACCGAACTTAGTATTAGGTGTGCGCTTTGGTTCCTTCAACCTCCCGATAGCTGATGACGCTGCTGACCTAAGGGTGGACTGTATGGAATTGGTATTTTCAGGAATACACAATTCTGATAAGTACGCCGGAACCATTTCGTTAAGTGACTTAAATTCCAGGAAGATGTGATTTTACACGTACAGGACAGTAACTAACTAACCATCACGCCGTTTCACCGCAGGGGTAGGCAGAGTGGACGGTCCGCCAAACAACTCGATCTTGGCATAAACTTCTCGCTTCATTCACTTTCATACAACGTGTCATACATTCTCTTCTGTTATTCCGACTTCTGGCATGGCCCGACTCAAGTATTTGATTGAGTCGATCGTGCCTCTTGATCGTACAGGACGCAATATTAGAAAATACTTCACATCGCATGGTACTGCACATCGCATGGTACTGCACGTGGCATGGTGCTGCAATTCTGTTCGGCTTTAACTGAGTTTTTCCTAAATTATTATTTACATTTACAAATATTTATGATACGATGTATGAATGTGAATGAGCAAGGTGAGTGTTCCAAGACCGAGTTGTTTGGTGGTCCGTCCGTCCTGTCTATCTATTCCTGCGAAGAGACAACATTGTGGTTAGTAACTTAGTTAGTTACAAATATTTATAGATATTCATAAACTCGCAGACTATGAAAAGTTTCAAAATTTTGTGTAAATTACTTTATACGACATAAATACACAAACAAAAGATTGTACATTATTAGGCTCTGTCCTGTCAATATGAGTAACAGCGCTTCCTTCACCGCAAGGCATTAGTATATATAACGATATTTATTATACATATAATTAACAACATTGTTTACACGATAATAATAGTAGTTATGTAAATACTTAAAATGTTTTTTTTAAATTTATTTACATAATCCATTTAATTTCTTTTTTTTTTTAAATGAATACTTCCCTAATTGAGAAACTCTCGTGTTTAGAGAGGGATTACTATTATGGTATGTATAACAATACATATAATTAAATTCAAGAGTACTGCCATGAACATGATCTTCTGGTGTCTATAAACTAATTTCAAAAACATATATTAGGAAGAAATTTTTAGAAATAATATATACGTATATAATGTAAGTATATAAACATATATACATTGTTTTAAGTTAACTTATAATATACACCTAAAATCAGTTTCTGGTAAAATGTATTTTAAGTTTTTTCTTAAAGTTTTCATAATTTTTGAATTTCTTTAGGAAGTTCGTTAAAACATTTTATTGTTGAATATGTGTAATGGCGTTAAGCTGTTGTATTAAGTTTAGGGATTATTATTTGTCCTGTGGTTCTCGGCCTGGTGCTCAATGACTTTAATTTAAGATTTTCTTTATGGATTTGAAGTAATGAAATGTATTGGTATATTATATTTAAATCTAAGACTTTTAATGTTTTTTTAATTATTTTAATGATTCTTCTTTGGCCTACTTCCAATGGGGTTAACTTAGTTTTAAACGCTCCTCCCCAGCCTCTTATTCCATATTGTAGAATTGATTTTGCTAAAGTATAGTAAACCTTCAGTAGCATAGATTTTTGAAGAATTTTTAGTCGAAACAGTACAGTAGAGGGCATTATGTGTAAGAGGGAAACAACATTAATTTATATACAACATAAATTTAATACATTTCTATTGTTGTCTTCCTCTAATATTTTGTTCTCTTTTCTCTCTCTTTTGTTTTCTCTCTATTTCACTCTATTATATTCTGTAACTATATATAACTGATAACTCTGTATTATTCTGTAGTTATTATATTTGCCCTGACAAAGTTTGCGCTAAGCGAAACCGGTTGGCGAAAAAATAAACGGTATTCGTACTTTATAACAAAGTGTTTGTTTTATTTAACATAATGTCAAACCACAAAGTGATTGCTTCTTATAAAAATAATAAATGTTTACATTAGCGGCATTTTTAAAAAGCTAAATACAATATTCAGACCTTTATTTTACCTTAATAATGCAAGGTGATTGACAATTAACGCAAACTAACATAACAAGGGTGAAACAAATATATTTAGGCATGTTAGTTAGTCTGTAAAAATGGGGGAGGCAATATCCGTGATAAAATAGTGGTACTTCAGTGATAAAACATTCAAAAATTCAATACACAAAGGCGGATGCCTCTACGGACTTAACTTATAAAATATGAGAAACATTAAATATTCAAACACCGTTAATGTACGAATAAACTCATATACCAACTGAAGAAACTCAAGATGAAATCCCAGTTGAAGTAATCACATTTGTTCTACTATGACTATTGATTGTTTATCAAAACTGTTTCAGAATAATATTATTATGTGGCGTGTTGAAATAAAGTAAAGAGTTTAATAAAGAAATTAATTAAAAAATTCCTCTGTATTCACCACTTTATTAATATGCACAAATATGTAAATTAATTTTAAACGATTGCAACTATTTTTACATAGGAAAGACTACAAGAAATTTCAGTATTAGAGTAAAGGGACGCCTGAGGTATTTAAATAATAACAACTATGCTGAATTTGCTAAGCATATTTTAGAAACCAATCATCCTTTTGTTATAAATAAAGGTTTAAAAATTTCACATACAAATACAACCGGTTTACAATTAGACAAATTTGAAATTTTAGAAATCAGAAAAAGCGTTAATTGTGAATTAAATTTAATAAATAATAAAATGTTTTTCAAAAACGTATCTTGAATTTATTTTCGTATTAATATTAATAATAAAAACAATTTATTTTTTATTTTCTAATATAAATTTGTTATTCAATGTTTTATAATATTTTTTTTATTAACGTTTTTGATTAATTACTTAACTACTTTAATAATTTTTTGTTTATGTTTATAATTTGTCTATTCCTACTATATCGAACGTGGATATGATAAATAAACTCAAGCTTTTCAAAAACGTAAACAAAACAATAATACCGCGAGTTGAATCCTGCGTGCATCAAACTTGTCATATACAGGCAGATCCGAGTTAGTAACAACATTTTCATAACAAAAATACGAGCAAGTCAAGACTTCTCACGTGAGTTGAACGACCTCTGAAACAAACAAGTTGTCAAGACAACACGTGCAAATAATCAAGTCAAGATTTCACAACAAAAATGCAATGATTTCATAACACAGGCAAATAACGTTGCCGGTACCCTATAAAAATGGTACGCACATAGGCACGCCCGCTATTCCTGTTCACGACTCCGACCAAGTAACATCTACACTGTAACGTTCGTAAAAATCGGCAATCATCATTTATCTTCAATCTACCCGGACCTACTCTCCTCACTAAGTGAGAGATCTCCACTCTACCCAAACTGCTCTTTTCATCAAGTGAGAGATCTTCACTCCACCCAGCCTACCCACGAGCTTGCAGCAACCGGTCCGACCCTAAAGCCGTCCCCGGATATGCTGCAACCTAAGCCCGAAAGCCACCCAGCCTACCCACGAGCTTGCAGCAACCGGTCCGACCCTAATGCCGTCCCCGGATATGCTGCAACCTGAGCCCGACAGCCACCCAGCTTACTTACGAGCTTGCAGCGACTGGTCCGACCCTAAAGCCATCCCCGGATACGCAGCAAACCTCGCTCATTTGACAGCTGACACCACCTCAAGCGATCGATCATTCTGGCCGGTGCTACAAATCAAGTACGCTCCGGGCGACGACATCCCCACTTGGAAAATACCAAACACCTTTCTCAGTAGGACTAGCGAATCACAATAGTGATGCGTTCCTGTGTGCCAGTGCCTAAATATTTACAGTCCCTTGTGCGGGCCTACACGTCTCGTACACCTACATTATTGTGTGTGTTTTTTTTTTCATTTGTCTATACTTGACATTATTATTTTTAGTATTCTATATATTCCTGATGAAGAAAGTATTCGGTTACGAAACATGTACTCGTAGATATCTGTGTACAGTAATAAAGCTGTAAAAACAAAGTTAATTAAATAAATTAATTAATAATTAGTTAATTAATTAAAGTTGGTTGTTTACAGGTGAAATATAATAATAAAAAAACCGTAATTATTGAATGAAACACTAGTATATATTGATTAACTTGGCGGGTTTGCGATAAGCCGACGTAGCTCAATGGTAGAGCATCTGACCGGATATTAGAAGGGTGTGGGTTCGAGTCCCGCCGGCGACATTTATCTTTGCTCGGAAGGTTTTTTCAATTTGGATGAGTGTTTCAGGCTAATAATTATTGTTAATAAAAATAATTGTTACCCTTTGCGCTATGCACAAAAATCTTGTCTTAAAAACTTTAGTTTATCAATTAATTAATAATTAAAATTAAAATTAAAATTATCAATTAAAGTTATTTTTTTATTTCTAAATAAAGATTTGTTTGTATTAATACTGGACAAATAAGCCATCGGTCGTTTGGAACATTAGCCCTATCTACTTCAAACAATCGTCGTTTCAATCTGAAGTTTTGTCGTTCAACGCACATTGTTTCTGTAAGTACACGCCTTGGCAATTACTAACTACCGACATATAAAGTACAATGACGTGGCGATCCGTGCCTGACCTCCGTGTGAAGAGATCTGTAGGTCTCGTGCTCCAACCGTTGGGCCTTCAGGGTGGCCTGTGAGTCGTGGGTGGAGCCGCCCTAATCCCAGATCGGAGCCGTAAAATAAAGCGAATCGCTACCAGCAACCGGTGACGGGGAACTGGTATTGCGACGAGACGTCTTTACGGGGTGAAGTTTCCCGGCCAATTTGTTGTAGGAAATACAATTTGAAAGTTTGAACGGCTGGATTCGCGGAACGGTTCCGGGAAATGGCCCATGAAACAACAAACACCTTTTTATTGGAACTGCGACAAGTTACAATGGGTTCAGACGGTACGGAATATACCCTATTCACCCTCGCCCCCATACTTTGCTCTAAAGTTTCCACTTTATTTTACGAGTAGACTTCTCATAGAGCGTTTGATTCCGAATATTGACCGCCATGGTTGCAGCAACTGTTGTCTTTATTGCGATTTTTATTTTATTGTGTAGTTTTTTATGGTTTGCTATTACAATCAATGTTTCATCAACTCATTTACGTTTAGTATCCATCAGTACCTATGTACTCGTATATGTCGATGTATTTCAATTCGTTTCAGAATATTTCGGGTATTTTAGCGTCACACCTTTTAAGATGAATAGTTATTTGTAATAACATAAGTAATTTTAAAATAAAACAATAACTTGGTTTACATCAATTTTATTTGTTATAAACTATTGCCGACCGGGTTTCGTTACCACCGTAGCTTCCTCGGGCAGTATACTACTAAACTATGAACTAAGATACACATGTGTTATAGATTGATAAAAATGGGCAAGTGAAGGTCCAAGGGTGGGAGGGAAGCAGGTATCGGACCCGGAAGGTCGTGTACTTTGTTAATTGGGAATATGTTAAGATTCGGACTTTTATTTAAATTTATTTGATTATTAATGAGTCTACTATTAGTGTTTTTTACTTCCCTTATTTTTAATGCTTCTGAGTAATCTAGTCTAATGCCTATTCCATTTTTATGCAGTAAACAAGTGCCTGTATTTTGATTGAATGTGTGGTCTGTTTCTAAGAGGTGGTTGGCAAATTCCGAGAACCCATTATTATTGAGACATCTTAACTGTTTTTTTTAACCGGATATTAACATTACGCGACGTTTGGTATCTTTGCATCGAAGTGAATAAATACCCGAGTGGCCTAAAATATCTTCTTAACTTTACCATTAATTGTAAAGTTACCTATACTATTGTCCGTGTAAAATGCTGGTTTAATATCTAGTGGAACGTTTTTAATGCGTTGTTCAGAAAAGTTATTGATATACGAGTACACATCACCAAGTTACCGCTTCACATGAAAATATTAAAAAAAATTTGAGTAATTTTTATGTACTATATCTGAAGATGTAGGTTTTCCCAAACTTCACAAATGAAAGTTCCGATTCCTCAGAGCATTTTTCATTGTTGCGACATTTCTATGTATCCGATATTCACAAACATTTTTTTAAAAAGAATGGTAAACAGTTTCGGGTTACGAATAACCTGATAATATCCAAGAATATCCTACTACTATCATTATAAGCAGGATGTATTGCTTTAATGATAGAGGAATTAGCCAACTGAGGAATTGAACTAACCAGGCCTGGGTGGGAACCCGATGTATTTGCCAACTCAGCCACTGACCGGTCAAACCAGCCTACTTTATTTTATTAACCATATATCGTATTGTAAAAAAAAGTTGTGTACAGTGCCAGCGAACATTTCTCCCTCTTCCTGTGTCAACTGTGGTTAGAGGTGTATACATGTGGAGATAATCTTCTCTACCCAGTGAGCGGGCTGCCTATTGCTACTGTAGGGAGCGTTAATTATATTAAACGATTTATCTCAATTCTGAAGTTCAATTTCTGTCTGCCAAAAAAATAAAATAGGATAGGAATATTTTCCATTCATAAGAAAACATAATGTTAAACAATTCCGGAGCCATTCCCGTAATTCAAAAGCAGAGTGGAGTTACTGTCGCGAGTGTTAATCCATTGACACAAAATATATTACTTTACGTAGATAAGTCCTTCTCCAATTTCTTGATTTAGTTTTATGATTTAACCCATTTTTCAAGCACCCTTCTTCTGCTCCTTTAGATGGGAGTTTAAAAGGCTACATTCAGGCGTTAGCTTGATGAATGGTCTGCGCTGCACTGCATGCATGCACCCTGTGAGATCACTTAAGAGGAAACCGGGCGGCGTTTTTTCCATACAAACGTATTCCCCATTTTCCTCTCTGTATTTTGACACTACTGCAAATATTTTTTAACATAATATAGATATCGACAACTAGCGTGTCGGTACGTTTTTTAACATAATATAGATATCGACAACTAGCGTGTCGGTACGTTTTTTAACATAATATAGATATCGACAACTAGCGTGTCGGTACGTTCTTTATCATAATATAGATATCGACAACTAGCGTGTCGGTACGTTTTTTGTCATAATATAGATATCGACAACTAGCGTGTCGGTACGTTTTTTATCATAATATAGATATCGGACAACTAGCGTGTCGGTACGTTTTTTGTCATAATATAGATATCGACAACTAGCGTGTCGGTACGTTTTTTAATATAATATAGATATCGACAACTAGCGTGTCGGTACGTTTTTTGTCATAATATAGATATCGACAACTAGCGTGTCGGTACGTTTTTTTAACATAATATAGATATCGACAACTAGCGTGTCGGTACGTTTTTTAACATAATATAGATATCGACAACTAGCGTGTCGGTACGTTTTTTAACATAATATAGATATCGACAACTAGCGTGTCGGTACGTTTTGCAATTGATACTAATATATATAAACTGACCGACACACGCAGATCTATATTATGTTACGTACCGCACGCTGGATATATATATTATGACAAAAAACGTACCGACACGCTAGTTGTCGATATCTATATTATGTTAAAAAAAGACACGCTAGCGTTGTTGTTGGCTTTTTTCAAGTGCTTTAATTTTGTTGCAAAAATTGCGAAGCAAGTGATTTTTGCACTCTGAGGTTGGACCCATAAGGCATTTGTTGAATTATTTTTTTCATGATGCTAGAGTCTCAATCACCAACTAGTTTGTTGAATTTCAATCCATGCATTTCCATGCTTCTCGAGAACTTTTCTGCTATAATGTGGTCTTCCATGGCATGAGCACTGTCACGCCAGTTTTTGAAGCACCTTTCCTCAGTGGCTTCTATATGTAGTTTGGTAGCTCTAGCACAAATGCAGCAGTATGAGTTTCTTACTCCCAGAAATATTTTTTTTTTAGTTCGCAATCCAACAATGCACCCCGCACCAGATGAGGAGCTAAATCACTTTTATATGACTTCTTTTCCCAAGAGCCATCTGCAACCACCGTTACCAAAGGATACCCACCCTCGTCTACGTCAGCATTTAAAATGGCTAGCTTTTTTTCTTCTTCACCAGCTGTGATCTCATTTCTTCTATGGCACATTATTCAATTGTTGCGCTAAACATTGTTCTATATTCGTGTAAGTTGAACGATCCATATTTGGCATATTTAATACACCACAAATTTCATTCCATCGTGAATATCCATTTCCTGTACATACTACTCCTTCGACGACAGCAGTATTTACGGACACTTTCAGTTTCGGTTCTTCGGAGAGTACATATTCTATTTTCTTGCACATTTTGCACTCGAAAACATATCGGCTTAGAAAACCATTTCGTCGTTCCTTCACAAATTTTAAATCGGAAAATGTGCAGTTGGCGTGTACATGCTTTATATTTGAAATCTTTGAAAACAAATATTTTACATTAACAATTCTGCGACCTTCGTGAATATGGGTTTCATCAATATGGTCTGGTTCTATCACTAAATCATCAAGCTTTGTTGATGATGAGGACCTTGCGTTTTCTTCTATATTTGGAGAAAATAATGCATCCCTGGAAGTTTCATGCATTTGTCAAGATGTATCTATGTTTCCAGCAGCAGTATTGATGACATCCATATCCCTATAAATAAAAATACCTAATTATTTATTTTCGTTTTACTTATAAGTAAGACACAAAGTTTTTAGAGTTCCGTACGCGAAGGGATCAATAGAGCCTCTTTGTTCGTACCAAAATGTAATGCTCTATGCTATTCTATCCCAACTTCCCGTTATGCATGCTACATAATCCAGCCTTCTCATAACATAAATCATTAGGAGGGTTCAGTTGTTAGAGTAACAGGGAAGCGATATTTCTCGTACTTACTTAGTGGTGGAACGCGGTGCAACATGAAGGTGTCGCTTGATAATAATAATCAGCTTTTTTCGTCTAGTAGACGAAAATAAACGACCTTTGTTTCCATTTATTTTACCCATTATTTATCTGTAAGAAAAATAATCACTTTAATTTTAGTAGAAGGTAGGTAATAGTAGCGACACAAACCCTATGTAGTTGGGTAAGTATACAGTTTTTTCATCGACATTTAATATAAACTATTTTAGTTGGTTGTGTTTATGAATAGTTTCGTAGGTACTCACCGGTATCCTATATGTGTAATTCGTGACAAAATATCGGAGTGTTGAGGCTAGCGTAGAAATCTAAATACTATACAACCACAAACAACAGAATTAGAACAAAATCCTCGCAACTTTGTTTTTTCACTAGTCCCAAATTACTAAACCATAACAACATGCGTGATGTTTTATTAATATTAAGAAGATAAATGAATGATGAGCGCTGAAGACATCTCATAGGATGCGTACGATGGAACGCTTCGTCTTGGAATAATAATATTAATTCGGCTGGCGGTTTTGCCTACTGAGCTACACACATACTAGCTACACACAGTCACACATCCATAGCGAGACGGCTGACCGCAGCGCAAAGTGCTATAGAAACAGTTTTTTAAAATACCTATTGTTAAAATTTCACAGTGACCGGGTTTCCTTTTAATCCTCTTTATGGAGGACCAGCGTTTACAAGACAGTGGAAACCTAGACTGTCTCTAAGTGGCGTTGTTGGAATGTATGCATTTCTTACGTCGATCACCTGCCAATTGACTTTCCAACTTTTATTTTTTTTAATTAGCGATTACGTAAATAAGCATGTGGAAATACAAAATAAGGTGTAAGTATAAAAATGTTCATACAATAACAGTTAAAAATATATAACGGTATACTAATCATTATATTTTGTAAACTATTACATCTTAGTCCTCCTTACCAGGGGGTCCCGTGCTGGGGTGAACTAGATTTATTAACTTTGATATCATCTAATTAGTGCATCGTCTCTGTCGTTTTTCGTGTCTTTGTTAAGGTTATTTCGTAGACCTCTTTCGGACAGATTTTAGCTCTTGTTGAGTTGAGTTGAGTTGTTTTTCTTTTGATTTTTTTTTTTATTTAATTTTTTATTAGTTTTACTGAAAGCATGATTAATGCAAGTTTTGCTTTCATTAAATATATGCGTAGGTTCATCAATAAGACTTTTGAATCCGTGGTAAGCTAGTGTCTGCAAATAATCATATTTTTTTGGGTGGCCATTTTCCAGGATATCAATATTTATATCAACGATAATAAATACATATTTGATGTTTTTTAGTAAGTTAAGCTCAACACACAAAGAATTAAGAAATGGATCCAAATTATTTGTAGAAGGGGATCTGTATATCGCGAGTATTGTTGTATCATTACCAATTGATATCCTTATCAATTGATATCCTTATACAATTTCCAATATTTATATGGATCTCTCTGACATCGGCTTCTATGTCTTCATTAATATATGCGATTACACCATCATTTTTTGCATTATTCATTAGTGTAGAGTAAGGGACATATTTACCAATTAGCAGGGGATAGTATTTATCAGTCAACCAATATTCAGTAAGTATAATTATATCCCAATTTATATTTAAACTTTTTATTATGGACATTTTTATATTTCGATTTTGTTTTGTGTTTTAAATATTTATTCTTTTAGTTTTGACGAAATTTTAAGTTAATTTGGGCGACTCTATAATTGTTGCTCAATATAAAAATATATACATAATTTATGAAAGAAATTAGAATATTTATGAGCAAACTAATTATCAATAAGGTTATTATGATAATGTTAATGCTCAATACTATTATAATTCTTTGATTAAAAGTTTCTAAAAGCCTAGATAATTTTCTTACTTATTTAGTTTTTAATTAATAATTATTTTTATTGAGATTTAAAAACCTAATTTAAATATTTAATCATTGTAGAAAATAATATTAACATAGCTTAACAGAAACATGAAAACGGAAAAAAACGTCAGAAAATGAAAAGATTTTAGTCGCATCTGGGACTCGAACCCAGGTCCTCTGCCTATCCGGGGCAACCGCTTAACCAACTTAGCTAATGAGACCAGTTCAATTTATGTCATTATAAAGATAGCTGATAATAAATAATATGGGATTAAAAATGGAGAATAATATTAACAAATCTTGAATTTGAAATATGATATCGAATAAGATGATATAAATTTTCTTACTTATGTTTAGTTATGGTTTACCATGAATAGAATATAAAATTATGTACGGTAAATCTCATCCTTGTTTTTACATTTGACATTCTAACCTCAAAACTGATCAAAACTGACCCGCCATAGATTTGGAGCGTATTGCCGGGCTTTGAAAAATTATCTTACCTTTGTGAACTAACTTCAGAAAAAACAAGAAATATGCTGGTATTTAAGTTTGAACGTCATTAAGAAATTGGACTGGAGTTCCTTATTAACATTTTTTCAATTGGGGTAACACATTAGGATAATTTTGGCGATCCCACACATCTCGAAGATCATACTAACATATTTTAATCAACTCCGTTAACCATATTTATAAATTAACCTCCGCCATGCAAACTTCCTCCGATCCCCGAAAATCCAATGGTCGATACCCCTTCTCAGCCCGCCCAGCGGAGTACGATAAGTAAAAGGCAGTTGGTTGACTGGATGGCTGGTTGGTTGATTGCCGATGGCGTTTGTGTATGTGTTACATCATAAGATATTTGACACGTTGTCGCGCCATCCATTATGATCATAGCGTGATTAATGGCGCTCTATCCCCAAATAATGGTTTCTATTGAAGAATTGGAAAGTGGAGGGAGTGGAGGCTGGTGCGGATTTCCCGCTCGGATACTCGCCTGATGAATAGTGTCGTGCGGCCTAAACTAAACCGTTCCTTATCGTATTTCGAACTGAGCTGTAATATTGTGTTGGGAAAGGGAAGTCAATCGAAGTTTTCTGTAGATTTGGTTCAATGAAGTAAATGTGAAGAGATTGGAAATGAATTTAAAATTCAAATAAAATCTAAAAATGTACGATACTATCGGCCACTATAATACCTTGTTATGTCGGTAGCATTACATTTGGAAAATCTGTTTTTGTATTAGTATGGATATTTTATTTTGATTTTGTTTTGTATCTTAAATATGTTTTTTTTAGTTTGGCGAAATTTTAACTAAATTTGGGTGACTTTAAGCTCTATAATTGGTGTTCAATATAATTATTAATAAAATAAATTCGAGTATTCATAAGTTACCCAATTATCAACACGGGTATTATGATAATGTTAATACTCATATTTTTATTATTCTTTGAGGTAAAGTTTCTAAAAAGGTACAGAATTTTTTACTTACGATTCGTTATGGTTTACTTGAATAGAATATGTAATTATGTACGGTAGAGTTCATTGTTGTTTTGAAATTTGACATGCTAACCTCAAAACTGATCAAAACTGACCGGGCATAGATTTGGAGCATTTGGCGGACTGAAAAATTGACACTTTGTAAATTCTTATAAATAAATTAAATTATTTATAAATAATAATTAAAGTTATTATTATTGTTACCCTTTGCGCTATGCACAAAAATCTTGTCTTAAGTTTTTAAGAACTTTAGTTTATCAATTAATAATAATTAAAGTATTTAAAAAAACGGAATATACTGGTAGTTAAGTTTGAACGTAATTATTGATAATTTTTTTTTAAATGGACTGGAGTTCCTCATCACCATTCTCTGTACGCATTAGAAAAACGTGTAAAATAAATAATTCGAAGTTTTATCGGCTAATGTCCCCTGAGAAATTAGTATTCTACCCCTTTATTTTATTGTTATTTTTATGTAATACCATACAAGTGTCCCAGCTGCTCCCAACCGTTTGGAGCCACTGAGACTATTGCATCCCCAATAAGGAACTCCAGTCCATTTAAAAAAAAAATAATTATTAATGTTGACATCCAAACTTAATTTATTGTATTATTTTATTTTTTTAAAGTTCGTTTTCATGGTTAAAATAATTGTTAAAGTTTCATTTTTTTAAAGCCCACCAAAACTCACGAAATCTATGGCTTGTTGGGTGTGACGTCATACGAGCCAGTCGGATTAGCGGTTCAATAGGCAGTAATCGATATTATATGGATTCCATACAACACTTCGAGAACTTTAAACTCAAGTCAGCTTTTAATTGAAGGAAACATTGCAGAATATCAGCATCTCGTTACTATTGTAGGTGCATTGTACCAAAGTGCAAAAATACGTTCATATCCGTAACTGATTAACAATTTATCAGCGTTCAAAGAAAGTCCATGGCTCACATTTAATCCAACTTTTTTAAAACCTAAACTGGAAGACTAGGCCATAACCTAACATATCGGTAACAGAAATGCGTATTATGATACCGCCGCATATCTGATATATCGATACCGGGTCCACAGATATTAGCGTTCTGACCGTTCCGAGATATTAAACGATATTTTGGTATTCATATCTATTGAATGATGATTTGGTATGTGATAATAATAATACTAATATTTTGATGATTTTTATAGCGCCATTTTGGCGAAAATCACATAAAGGACACCATTCAAATGTTTTTCTTCCAATGCTCATTTTTTCAAGATTGTAATTCAGTACAATTTAATTCATTGCAATATTATACTTCTCTTTTAAGCAATGTTTGTGTAGAGAAGCGGAGTGTACATATTGCGTTTAAATAGTTATATATTTACCCAGTAATGTTTCCTAAAGTGTCACAAGAAGATGTTTAAAATAATCATAATAAAAATGAAATGGTTGACATGATTATATTACAGAGTTGGTGGTTTAATTAATAGAAAAAATGGAGTGCGTGGCGACAAAATTTGTTTTAGAAGTTAAAATCGTAATATAATACAAGTAATGTACAATTTTACGTAGGATATTTAACATATAGCATAACGGTACTGTTGGTATATTATATTGTCTATCTTATCACTTAGACCAGTGATACTCAACCTTTTTTGACTCCGGGCCACATACATATATTTGTAAAGCTTCGCGGGCCGCAAGTGATACCTTGGCAAATCAAAACCCGTCGGGGGGGGGGGAATATATCACTTCTATCAGCATACGGTTCATTAAATATTAAAATAGTGATAAAAGTAAAACTCAAAAGTAACATGTATCGTTTATTACAAAATTAGTGTGATATTTGATATTGTGATAAATTTTCAACAATTTTAGACAAATCGGGCTTATAATTGCTGCATAATACGTCATCAAGGTGAGAATCAGTAAGTCGATTCCTGTATACGTTTTTTGCATATTTCATTTTGGAATATGATGATTCACAAAAAGATATGTTGATGCAAACAATGTGAGGAGCAGGAAGGCACAATTTTTTACAGTCTTGTATTTTTCTGGGACTAATTTCCAAAAATGGATGTACTCCTTTCCTTCTCTTTTCTCTTCAAAAATAGCTTTCAGATTAGTATCGTTCTTAAATTCAATAAATTCGTCAAAAAGCTCTGCATAATTATATCCCAATGCAGCTAAATTTGTTATAGTGGCTGTTTCTAGGTGCCAGGGACGGTGGGTGGTTTGGTATATTTATGCGACAAAGACAATCCTCTTCGGGTGTCACTATCTGCACGTCAAAGTCAAAATTAATCTCAAGATATACGAAATATAGAATGCCAGATTTTGTAAACCATGAATGTCTTTAGGGCCGCACAAAAAAGCTCGGCGGGCCGCATGCGGCCCGCGGGCCGCAGGTTGAGTATGGCTGACTTAGACAGTCATATCGATAATAAGTACTGTCGTTACAGACCGTGCTCGAAGTATTCGATATTCATCGTTATCTAATATTAATAAATCTTTGGTATCGCCGATATTTCAATAAAAATTATTCATTTGATGTCATCAGTGAAAAAAACTATAAAAATAGCTATAAATGGCAAAATATTACGAAATTTCAAAACGTTATGTCCCAGACACTACTAGGTCTACAGAGACCATTTTAATTTCAAATTGTAGGGAAATTTTGTCTACTTCAAAAAGTATTAAACGATTTATCCCGAAAAATTAGTCATTCGTGATTAAAAATCGACAAAAACTGAAGAAATAAAAAAAAAATATTTTTTTTTAAATCTCGACTACAAATCCGGAGGTGGTGGGTTCAAATCCCAGCATGGGCATGTAAATTTGATATACTTAATCTGCGTCGTTTTACAATTAATTCATTAAAAAATATATATAGTATATTTATGGTGCGTTCCAAAGTGAAAGATGCTTGAAATGGCTTTAGCCATGTTTAGCGTTTAGATCTGAATAGCCCGGTACTTCTCCACTTCTTCTTCCCCATCGTCTTCCCCTCCCCATACCTTTTACCCTTCTAACATACCCCTATAAGGAATGTCATAGTCCCATTGGCTTCGGACAGTTGGGACTCTTGTGCTGTATTTGCATAAAAATAGGAGTGTCAGGAGAATTCATAATGCGAAAGCGAATGGCAGGAAAACTAATCAATCAATGCAAAAATGACATGAAAAAACCCTTGACAACACCCACGATGAATAACATAATACCGATGGACTAATATATAAATATTAGATAATATCACAAAAGAACAGGTGTGATACCAAACTATTCCATCCTTTCCAACTTTCTCAGCACGTGGCTAGAATTGTTTGGATGCGATTTTAACCTTTAATGCTTTGAATTATGTATAAAAGGCAAATCAGGATCTCTTGCGTTGATAGCCTCCTTCAGTTTTCTACGCATGCGTCAGTTTTGACGCATGCGCAGCATCTGCGAACTTGACAAAATCCGTGACAGCAGTAGAAAACATGAATAAATTGAATAGGTTTGAAAAATTGACGTAACTTTAATTGCTGGAAATAAAAATAAATATATTATGCATTGTAAGAAATAATATGATTGAAGTATCATTAGAAATCCCCCGCTTCCAGAATAACTGTAGAAATAATCACCAAAGTGCCAATGACATTGTGTTCATTGACATCACGTAGATAAATTCGTTAAAAATGGTCTGAATTTTCATAAAAAAACTCTCAATTAGTCGCAATAAACAAACATAATGATTTTACGGGCAAAATGAACACTGTAAACAGCGAAATTATGTATAAGCAAGATTAAGAGCGAAAAAAACTTATCTAGTTAACTTATCTAGTTGGGCTCAAAAACGGCACGTGTGACGTCAGAAGCAATGGTACCAACGGAACATGGTGTTTTGGTGGTACAGTTTTTAGTTCACTTTTATATAACGATTTATAAAATCTATGTATATGTACAATAAAAGATATATATTTAGAATCGGAATTTGCTGATCTATTCGAATATATATTTGTAAAGCCATTATATTTTTCACTGGAGTTCCTTATTGGGATATGTTGTGAGGTTGAAGTTATTGAAGAGGGGAAGGAGATAGGGGAGAGGAAGTCGGGAAAGTACCTGGCTATTCAGATCTGCTCATCAAATACGGTTAAAGTCATTTCAAACAACGTTTCGATTCTGAATGGTGGTCTTTCGCCAGGGCGATACTGAGAGTATCTACCACTCTGAAACGTTCCCCAAATATATTAAATTTTATTTTGAAATAATTATTGTGAAATAATATAATTTATTCAAATAAAATTTAATCATTGAAGAAGATTATATTAACACATCCCAAATGAACCACGAAACCGAAAAAACAACACATCCCAAATGAACCACGAAACCGAAAAAACAACAGAAAATAAAAAGATTTCAGTCGCATCTGGGACTCGAAGCCGGGACCTCTACCTATCCGGGGTAACCGCTTAACCAACTTAGCTAATGAGACCAGTTAAATTTACGCCATTTACACCGATATCATACTTCAAGTTCAAGACTTTTTAATATTATCCTCCATTTTAAATCCCATAAATCCTTATGATGATTGCAAAGTTCTACCCGAAACTAATTGCAATCGGAATAGAGTCTCAAATATACCTACCCGATTTTTATTTATATGCGACATCTATTGACTTTTTTTAAAAGTTTGGAAACAAATATTCAATTTGTTTATAACTTATGGAAGTTTGTAAACCTCATTATAATATTTAATCATTGAAGAAGATAATATTAACACATCCCTAATGAACCACGAAACCGGAAAAACAACAGAAAATAAAACTGTTTTTTTGGTTTCGTGTTTCATTTGGGATGTGTTCCCAAATGAAACACGAAACCGAAAGAATCCATTTTTTCGGATTCGTGGTTCATTTGGCATGTGTTAATATTATCTTCTTCAATGATTAAATATTACAATGAGGTTTACAAACTTCAATAAACTTCAAATCTTTTTCTGGATATGTCATCTCTTTGAACAATCCATAAATATGAAGCAATCAAAATATGTATTTATTTATTATATTATATACGCCCTATATGGGCTTTTGCATATTTAGTTAGTTACAATAGTCACACAGGCGCAAAACACATCACAGTAGGTACATAGATAAAATAGAGCCTTCTTGAAATACAACAACTAAATATTTCATTTAGCTTACAAAGAAATACAGGAATAACATAGTGTAAGTACCATTCCAAGTAATTAGCTACAGAGGCGAACATTCAAAACATACCTCACATTCACTGATACTTGTTATGGCATTTAGTAATGTTTAAAAAAAGTTTGTTGAGTTTACACTAATCATGAAATACAACAACTAAATATTTCATTCGTCTCATGAACAAATACAGGAATAACATATTGTAAGTACCACTCCAAATAATTAGCTAGAGAGGCGAATATTTAAAAAATACCTCAGATTTATTAATACTTGTTATGGCATTTAATAATGTTTTAAAAAAGTTTGTTGAGTTTACACCAATCATGAAATACAACAAATAAATATTTCATTTGTCTCATGAACAAATACAGGAATAACATAGTGTATGTTAAGTATCATTCCAAATAATTAGCTAGAGAGGCGAATATTTAAAACATACCTCACATTCACTGATACTTGTTATGGCATTTAGTAATGTTTTAAAAAAGTTTGTTGAGTTTGCACCAATCTTGTAATTTATTTAAATTTAATTCAATGTGAAAACAGTCAACAGTTTTTATTAGTTTGGAGATTTTTAGATCGTCGGCGAAGATCAGCAAAAAAACATCGTTATCAAATACTGTTATAATATCATTAATAAATATTAAAAAAAAATATTCTATATATTCCTGATGAGGAAAGCATCGCTTTCGAAACATGTTGATATGTATATATTATTAAAGTGGTGAATACCAAGTAATTTTTGAGTCATTTAGTATTGGGCCTAAATGTAAACCTCGCGATTTGATGAACATTTCGATAAAAACCCATTTCGCTCTGAAGTTTTCATTAGTAATAATATTTAGATGATGTGTATCGGGTCGTTTTAGCGAAAAATCACATCGAGGGCGATAACTCATATTCCACACTAGAATCTATGATAAAATACCTGGAAAACTATGATAAATTAGCCGTTGGAAAACGAGAAGACATCGACAAGTGCGTAACGATAAGGTTGGTGAACTTCAGTAACACGGAAGAATGTCATTATGTGATATGATTGCGTTATTTTATTTTTCATATAATGGAAATTGCTAGGTAAACTATTTTATTGTATTTAATTTTTTTATTTTAGTCGTATGATAATGTTGCATTCCCATGAGTTATCAATTCAACTCAATTTTTGCTATATAATATTAAGTTTAACAGAGTGTTAGAGGAAAATATGCAAAATAATATATTTATAAACAATAGGTACGAGAATACCACAAATGCGTGTACAGACTCGAAACATACAGACACAATAGAAATTCATAACAATGTTTTACAAGAAAGAAATATACCCAAATTAGATTTTAAAAAGATTTAAGGACGGCTATCAGAACAGAGTTGATATTTATGATTTTTTATTTATGGTTTTCCAAATAACATTTAAAAAAATAACATCTCAGAACATAATTTCGCAAAGCGCACACATGTCTCAATTCCTCAGGGAACTTGTTGGAACAAGCTGGTGGAAGCAATATATTCCAATGATTTCAGACCGTATCTTGTAGAGTGTATTTTTGGTATGTGTAGTTTGTGGTGCTGTCATGTATTATGTTGGTGAACGTCGTGATTAATTGATACGTAATTAATAATAAATAGAAGAATGTTGTTTTCATTCTGTATTGAAACCCCAACATTCTCTCGACTGCTGTTCTGCTTAAAAGAAACCATTGGAAAATATTGTGAAAAAAAAAGCTATCGGAGGTAAAACTTGTAATTTACTGGCGCAGTGTCAAAGTCCTATATGATTTTATTCACAGTGGAAAAACAATATTATAAGCTCTTTTTAATATGTCCGCAAATGTTCACTGAGAAGCGTTTTTCTTAGGAAGGGGTGGGATTTTCGTATATTTATGAAAAGGCGAAGGCACCCAAAGTAATATTCTTCCATATTTTCTATATACATTTTTTTTCTATATTTTCATATGAAGCGGTAACTTGGTGATGTGACATTATAATTTAACAAATAAAAGAATAGCTTTGTTTACATCACTTTTATTTATACTTTAGCCGACCGGGTTTTGCTTCTTGCTAACCATCTCTTAGAAACAGACCACACATTCGATAAAAATACAGGCACTAGTTTACTGCATAAAAATGTAACCGGCATTCGACTAGATAACTTAGAAGTATTAGAAATAAGGAAAGCCAAAAACACTAATAGTAGACTCATAAATAATCAAATAAATTTAAATAAAAGTCCAATCCTTAAATTATTCCCAATAAACAAAGTACATACCCTTCCCGGTCAGCAGGCTCCTGTTGATCTCCCACCCGTGGCCCTTCACTAGCCTGTTTGTATCAATCTATAACACATCTTAGTTCATAGTTTAGTTGTATACTGCCCTGAAGAAGCTACGGTAGTAGCGAAACCCGGTCGGCTAAAGTATAAATAAAAGAGATGTAAACAAAGTTATTGTTTTATTTTTAAAATTATAATATTCTTCTAACGAATTCATTTAGTTATGGACAAAAAATACAACACCGCGCTTGAATGAAAAGATATGACGTAGTACAGTATCTTGTGGGCATTCGAATCAAAGTTCTGAATAAAATATGCGAATCGTTGGACGAGCGAAAAACTCCACAACAACGGAATTTCCTTTCACAGCTGATGTCGGCAGCATGGGGATAAGTGGTTTCTCTGCATCGTTCTTATGCAAAATGGCGTGCATTTGGAACTAGCTGACGGAATTGATCTCTTTAATATTGTCATTAACAAATCCCTTAACAAATCCGCTCCTTTAACCTGCCTCACAACGTCACTCAACCTAGGGACGATATTATTCTACAGCCATATGCAGCTCAGAAAGGGGAGCTTCGGGCTAGACACTGCTCAAAACCAAATTCAACAATTTCTTTTATATCCATATCTTTTTAAACTCTAGCGCATAGTCATTTTTATTTTATTTGTAAAACCAACAGTTTACAATTATTATTAATTAGTAATAGGTTTTCACTTAAGTATTTAGATTATTCAATTAAAAAAGAAAAGTTATAAGGTTAGCTCATGAGGTTATAATGATGGGAGGGAGGAGAAGGGAAAGGATCTAGTCTGTGTAGAGTAATATGTATTGTGTGAATGTTATTTATTGATTTTAGGTATGAATTTTAGGTTTAGTCGAACTTACTGTATGAAGTGTTAAAACAGTTTCATGCAATACGCATGATTAAATATAAGTACAATATATTTTACATAATTATATTATTGAATGATTTACATTACCTCCCTCACTAGGTGAGACCTGCTCTTAGGTTGGTTTAATCAATGCCCTGACAATTTTTTTCATACTTTTTTTATTTTTATTTGTGAACCTACTTTCTGTACATACTGAAAAATAACGTGTACCTTCTTTTGACGGTCGCCTCTCCGAGCTCATTAGGTAATTTTTTTTTTTTCGATTTTACTATTCACCGGTATATTATTTTAGAGGTTGTTTCAATAACTCGAGAAAGGTT
>JAHDVE020005335.1:0-47172 GCA_022606495.2 Halesus radiatus | reverse complement strand
AATATTGAAACTTATGTATGCTCAATATTATCATTATTATTTACTTATTATTATCTACTTATTACTATTTACTTCTTATTACTTACTTATTACTACTTATTAGTATTTACTTATAATTTCATTTTATTTACCTACGTATTATTTACTTATTACTATTTACATAATTTTATTTACATATTATTATTTACCTATTTTTATTTTTATTATTATGTACTTATTACTGTTTACATAGTTTTATTTACTTATTATTATTTACTTATTTTTATTATTAAGTACTTATTACTGTTTACTTATTAAAATTTACTTAATATTATATGTGTATTATAACATGCATATTACCATTTACTGGTAATTATTTACTTATCATTATTATTTCATTAATATTATTTAATTTCCATTATTTATTTATTATTATTTAATTATTAATATTTACTTATCACTATTTAATGATTATTACTAAATTGTAAAGCCGCTCATCTCAACACAGGATTGTCTCAGAGTGGCTAATGTTTTTGTTTTTATGTTTAATTTAAGAATAAATAAAATAAATATGACTTTAGTAATATAAGTCTAAAGCATATAATATAGAGAGTATGTAAGTATAATGCATATTATTATAATACAAGTATAAAGTCACAGTATTCACAGTTCTCCTCACTAGGGAGAACTGTTCTGAGGCAGCATACTCTTTTTTTTTCCTATATTAACTTCTTACTTACGGTAGTTCTTTAATCTTTTTTTGTTTTATTATTACCTTAGTTTTAACATACACTGTGTGGTTTTTTATACTTCTATTATTATCTTTGAACATTTATAAATGCTCTCTTTTTATTCGTCACCTTTATGTCGTACATTATATTAGTAAGACTGTTTATCTTAGAATAAATATTATCTTTCTTTAATTTTCATCTATCAGCATATTAGAACTTCTCCCTCGTTACGTTGGGACATTGCGTTCTCGTACGTACCTGTTTCTAAGTGTTACTGATAAAGCGAATTCCGTGGATCAATAATAAAATAAAATAACAGAAAATAATTGCGTTCATCAATAAATCAAACACAAACTTAGTATCATTAAAATGTTCTGTATTCGAGTTTTCAGGGTTAACTATAGTACAGGTAAAAAAAGAACGAAATTTCTCAGAAAAGTCAGATTTCTTTTGAACGGATTACACCTACATGCAATAACAAAGTACTGCCGCCCCACTAAAACAAGGCTGAAGCACTGTACAAAGGCATTAAACTTTGCTCTGTTTTCAGTCTTTTTTTTTCAGGGTTCAGTGTTCAGAAGCAAATAAAGCTGTCTGTACTATGTTTCACCCAGCTGTTCCATCGACGTAAATAGCCATTGCATGTTTAGCATTGAGATTACTACAGACTAACAATTCTTTTTAGAGTTTCCTCTTCTGTTAGCTAATAAACGTGACTGTTCTGATAATATCGTGTCAAATAAATTATTTTAATGCTTGATTTAATTGCTCAATCCGTTTTTTTTTTCAAGAATTAATTTCAATGAGTGCTATTATAATTGAATAAACTGAAAAAATAATAATTATATTCATCATCATCATCGACGCTAGAACCCTCGCCGAGTCTTTCAATCAAATTCATTAAATTAATTAATCTCGGCCTCACATAAAACACCTGCGTCCTACAGAATTATCGTCCGTCGTTGCTACATGGCTACACAACGAGGAATAGTAATCTACTTAGTTACTTTTTTATTATATTTAATTCGTAAGTGTTGTGATGGTACCAATACAATAGGTAACGAAAAATTTAATATACAAAACCAATTGGCATTACATATTATTTAGCACGAAGACACACGCCGGTTTTCTTCCGCCGGTGCTAATTTGTATGGCAATATACCCACACAAAGTGATACACTTACACCGGCACCAGCCCGGGACCATCCCGGGAATATCCAAATAGGGAGCATAAAAGACATGTGGCTTCAAAAATTACCTGTTGCACGCTCACAATATGGCAATTAATTTGAAAAAAGCTGCTTAAAAATATAAATTCTTATTCAAAATGATAAGGTGGAAATATTTTTATCAACGATATTGTTAAAAAACACATGAAAAAAAATAACAATCTGATAGCAAATAGCAAAAGAATTAATATTCCGTTTAAAGATAAATAATTATTTTTATCAATGCGGAGACAATTTATTTATTTATGATCTCCTTTGAAGTTTACATTAATTTATTTCTAGCCAGTTTCTCATCGGGGGGATCGATATTCTCATGCATTTAGATTTTCTATTCAGTCAGAAAAAAACAATCAATTTTCCTTCGTATACCATATGTCCGATTTGGAAGCGAACGCACAACCGACTCGGACAATTGCCAGACAATACTGCAAAAACCGGCCGCCAGCCGGTGCATGTGTCACCTCGTTGAAAAGCCTGCACAACCGATGCGTCTGTTGTCAGCCTTAAGAGGAACGGCTGCGCAACCTGTTTCATACAAAATTTAATTTTGTATTTGAGGTCATAATACCCACTTAAACCTAATGATATATTTATTTAATTAAAAGTTTAGTAAATATCTAGTACGCATGAGAAGAATTTTATTTATTTTTGTTTTACATTATGAAATATAAGCCATTAAAGGAATTAATTTTTCGCGATTCTTGAGGCCTCTTTAACAATTATTTGGGGGCTAACGGTGATTTAAAAAAAAGTTTTACCCCGTCACCTATAAAAATATAATTAAATATAAAATAATAATAAAAAATAAAAAAAGGAAAAAGTATTATGGTGGACTTTAAATTAAATTAAAACAACCAATTTACGTTGGAACAAAAATTTTCCATATATAATTTAAAATATTGACCCGAAAAAACATTTTATTTTTTAAATGTTTCATTTTTATATTTTTATTTACGTAATCGTATTTACATAGGATATATAAAAGTACGACAAACACGCAATAAATTTTGCCACTAAAATGATGAATATTGTTTTTTTTTCTTGGCATATACTTTATAATTTAAAACAAAAATAAATGAAATACTTCCCATACGTACTAGATATTTACTAAACCTTTAATTTTAAAAAAATTACATTCAGTTTGGATGGGTATTTTGGCCACAATTCCAAAATTAAGTTATCTATGAAGCAGGCAGCAGAGCCGTTCCTCTTAATGTATCTACGTATATTATTTACCATTTACTTTAAACTATTATAATGTGATTTTAATAAGTATATTTTTAATTCGTTTATAATGTCAAACAATAAAGTTTTTGCTTTCTACAAATAAAATTTAAAAGCTCGCTCACATTATAACAGTTTTATTTATATCTTTTTAAAATGTATTTAGTAAATCGTAATGAATGTTACTTTTAAATTTAGATATTCGTATAGTTTATCGCTTAACTAATCTATTCATAGCGGTTGTAATCGCTGCAATATTATTGCATGAAAATTGTTTAGCGAAACGTCAAAAATATTATTTTAATGTTTTCGGAACTGTATATAGTAGAATTGCTTAAAATCTAACCATAATTTGACTGCACTGACTTTAATTTTTTTAGATATTTATTTTATTAACTGTCAAAAATTATGAGATCTTGTCCAAATTCACGCTTTATCTTTGTTAATTTGTGAAATGTGATTTGTGAGTGTCAAAAACTTTGAATGATATTTGATTCTTAATTTTGCCGTTCGACGAAATTATATCATATTCGAGAGTTGTTACAGGATAAAAATGTTTTTCTTTCTTTCCTGACAAACAGGCTTTCCTCCTACATCATGTGTAAACGTATTCATATATTTTGAATGAATTATTATTTAAATTGCACATCTTGGTCACATTATTAACGAAGGAATGCCTCAGTAAATCAAGAATTAATATCACGTAAACGCTTTCTGACACATGCGTACATCGTTTAATAAGAAATCTAATTGCACACGTCTGTTTAACTCACAAAGAAAAATAAAAAGTAGATTAATTGATTCAAATGTAAGATCATTCATCCTTTATGCTTTCGATTTTCTCTTTTTATCGATTTTGCAGCATCCATGGTAAGATTGGGGCTAAAACCGAGAGTGAGATTAAATTATGTATTTATTTATTAAATTATATACGCCCTGAATGGGTTTTTACATATTAATTTAATTACAATAGTCACACAGGTGCAAAACACATTACAGTAGGATACATAGATAAAATAGATATCCTTCATGAAATACAACAACTAAATATTTCATTTTTCTCACAAATACGGTAATAACATAGTGTAAGTACCATTCCAAATAATTAGCTACAGAGGCGGATATCCAAAACATTTTTTTTACATGAATACGCACAAGAGTCCCAACCGCTCCCAACCGTCTGGATCCAGTGAGACTATGGCATTCCCAATTGGGGAATGTTTTGAGGCGGAAGGTATTGGGGAGGGGAAGGAGAAGGAGAAGAGGAATGTGGGGAAATACCTGGCTATTCATATCTGGTCACCAAACACGGCTAAAAGCCATTTCAAGCAACGTTTCAATTCTGAATGGTGGTCTTTCACCAGGGCGATACTGAGAGTATCTTCTAATCCACATACCTGACATTCACTGATACTTATACTCTAGACACATATCTTAATAATTTTTGAGAATGTATGCAATAATCGTCTGTTTGTATTTGTATTCCGAGCAGTTGAACATATCTACGATGTCTGAAAATGTATTACCTTCTGCGTGAAGTCTAGGTACAAGAGAAATTTTGAATGACTCAGTCCTGAAATCATCGTTTCAGTTGAATAAAAAATTAGATCGGGTAGTTCTAGTTGGAATTATGCGACTAATATGGTAATAAATACAGTCTATCTTTGCCTATTCAAACGACGAGGGCCGTTCATTTTTACGCCATATTTGTACATCATGATCTAATCCCTGGTGCATCAATTATTGTGTTTCTTCGCTTACTCCGAGCGAGGACTGACAGACAAGCTGAGATATGAATTGTAATTATTTCTTATTATGTTCGCTGTGGAGAACATAACATGGGCTTACATATCATGAGACGCAAGTGTCATATTCATCTAGAGTCAAAAGTAAATGACAGGGATGCGAGTTGCTTCAGCCATTGGATTATTTCTAGTTTTATAATTTTGGTACAAATGTAGAGTTTCAGCCGATATTTCATCACTCTAATTTCTAAATCTTGTTTCTTGTTGAAGAATGAGGTTGTCTCACATTTTTTTTTTTTTAAATTTTTCGATACTTCCGAAAATGAGGAAGTTATGAGCTTTCAAAGTGAACTTGGGAAAATGTATACCCGTGACGTCACGAGTCACACAACGAATACTGTCGCGCCTATAATATCTATGGGCACTTTATGAACCGCGACGTCAAACGTTAAAAAGATCTCTCATCAGCATGCTCAAATCAATATATGTTTTTTTTTAATATTATAAACTTCCGTTGTAGGAGATAACCTCATTGAAAAACGTGTAAGTCTTCAATTAAATTTCCAGCTCATGATCGAAATAAGTTTGAGAGTGAAAAACGGTTGCATTGACCCAGAAAACCTAGGCAAAAATTGCTGTGCGAATTTCGCGACAACAGAGCTCATTGTAATTTTATCAGTAGATATCTACCACCTGAATGACAACATATTCGTCACGGGTATAATGTGACAGGGCGAACTAATGATGCAAACCATGTTCCTACAACACATTTTTAACGTAGTACGTTGAACTCTACCAGAGCTTTGGTAGGCTTTCATAAAGCGACTTACCGAAGTAGCGATGGATGAAGGGATAGTGAATGTGAGAAAAACGATTGTTTATTATTTATAATGACCGGCTATTTCCATATTTAAATACAAAACAATAAACTGGTTCTATTATATTGATCTCGAGTTAATGTGAGTGGTCACTTCGCGTATTATTATACAATAATAACTTCGATTATTTTAGAAGTGACATCAGCAGATAAACTCCGTTCCTGCGATGAGTACCAGAGAAAAAAGGTAATAATATTATATTATAATTTCTTTTGTCGTGGGAATCCTAATCACTATAATAATGTAAACCGAAAATTGGCACCATGTCGAAATTACTTAATGCGACATCCAAATAAAAAAGAGTGAACAAGGATGTGTAAAATAAAATCAGTCGGATTTAAGTACCAACGTACTTGGTACGCGAGGTTCGTGCAAATTGTCGGGACACACCCTCAAATTACATTATAATATCTTAAGCCGAACATTAATCTCGGGGAACATTTATCTTGGGGAGCATTATCAACACCATTAGATAATTTAAGCCGGGGCGTTGAGATCGCGATAAAAAGTCGGCGCCGCGGATTCAGTGATTTGCGAGGCGGTGTATCTTCATCAGCGGTACGCAGGAACCGAGAGCCGGGATAGCGCGCAACCTTCGGCAACCTTCGAACTCCCCGGGTTCATGAAACCCTGCTAGATGGATGATCCTGCCCAGGGCCGCCAGGGATGCCGCTGCCTGTGGGCGAAAATAAAAAAACCTGAAACTTAAACACGGTTTATTAATTAATTAATTATACGTGAAAGCCTACAAGTCGTTAGTAATTAGTTAAATAAAAAGGTAGGCATATAACTCCAATGTCTTGGTTACATTGTGAGGAATTATTAATGCAAGGTATACCTCAGAAAGTATTTTGCAACCATGACTGAAACATTAATGTGTAAGATAAAAGATTTGGAAATGTAAATCTATAGGCGCTTCTTCAAAACACCCCGAATAGAAGAGATTACTTAAATACATACTGTGAATTTGTAGTAGATATAAAAATAAGAAAACTTTGATGTTTTCCTCACATCATGAGGAGAAAAAAAATTCAAACCATTTGAGCATGCCTATCTAGATCTTATTCATGAAGTATGTTTTATCTTTTTTTTTTTACTTATCTCCGCAATTGTATTCTTGTCCTATATATTTTTACTAGACGTTCATCTCGGGGCACCTTGGCGTGCATTGCTCTATGACCAATGGTAGACTGTGTATATTTTTTTCAAATTCGGATTTGAATTATTATGCATTACATATTTTAAAATGGCCATATTATTATCCACAACACGGTAGTGACCACAGCCTACCAACCAAGAGTCACTCTTGAGTGACCGCTGGGCCCGAGCTCACTCAGGACCACGCCCAATATAACCGTTTATTTTATTTTATTTTTAAATAATTATCTTCATTTTGTTTTATTTGTTAACCATAATATATTAGGTTACCTTTGTATTATTTTGACCTAACTTTTACATAATTTTATCATACACTATTTTTTTTTTATTTCGTATATTTTGTTTGATTTTTTTCTTATACGAGTATACAACGTGTATAACTATATGAGACGTGTAGGATAGCACCAACCTACCCACATCCTGGAAAAAACCTATCATTATTGCCATCTTCCGGTGATTGTTGCGGTTAAACGAATAAATTAACGTAAAAGATCATTATCAAATACACGTAAAAATACATTTTGATCAGAAATTTATAGTATTTTTAATAACCTTTAAAAATATTATGTTTAGTTCAGGGACATCATTATTTAATAACTCGCATTCACTTTTGTGTGCATTCGTCATGATTACCGCCGAATGGCGACCGATTTAAAGAGGCAAATTCAAGAGACCGTCTCTTAGTTCTGCCGCCCGTGTGCACTGCACACATGGTACATAAGCATGCGGCGCCCCTGTTCCTGCCTTCTACCGAAGATCAAACGTAAGTACTGACTCCATAGATGAACAAGCGGCCACTCTGCTAGGATAGATTCCTGGTATTTTCAATGGAATCTCTAACGTTTTCGTTTACCAATAATGACCAAGCAGTTTTTAGGTAAATGAAGAGATGAAGTATTTTAAATACTGTCAGAAACTTCAAAGCCTCTTATTCCATGTAGCAAGTCTTACGGAGCAATCTGTCTATATTTTCACAATAATCCATACATCACCGGCTAACCGATTGTTCACACGCGATTTTTTAAAGCTCATAAAAACATGACTATTTTGCAATATCATTACAAGTTTAAAAAAATGTTGATGTTTAATAATATAATAAAATTATGTATTGTCTATAAAGTGTGTATACTATTTGGTTCTAGTTTTTTAGGGAAAAATATTATATAAAGATTTATCATCTTTGAATATTCTAGATTTTAGTTTTTTTAAGTGATACCTCTCAAGAGTATCAACTGTAATCAACAGTGTAACTGTGGCATCCATTTTTGAGGAATGTCGTGAGGATTAGGGGAGTCGACGAAGAACAAGAATATAAAAAAGATGGACGGAAAGTCCCTCGTTATTCAGATTTGGACACTATACACGGCTAATGCCATTTCAAGCGACGTTTCAATTCTGGTTGGTGGTCTTTCACCAGGGCGATACTGAAGGTATCTACCACTCTGGGTATCAAAAATGATATATAGCTAGTTGCGTGCAGTCAATTATAGTTCAAATGCTGTGCCTGCCCCAATAAAACGAACCTTTAACGAAAATAATATAACTTTTGATCAAAATGTTTTTTTTTTCATAAATCATTGAATATTTTTTTATAACGTAATCTTTATGCGTCGGTAAATTGTTTTTATTTGACAAATTTATTCTTATTAGCCTCTTTGGCCATAGAGCAATGCACGCCACTAATGTATACATTATTTTACATTAATACTCTGTGAAGTAATTCAATAAATTAAAATATTGCACGTGACCTACGGTCGATAGCCCATAAACTTACCGCTGTGCCTTGGAGGTCGTCTATAAAAATGATTTAATCGAGTAACATTAGAACATACAAGGAATATGTATAATACCAAAAAGATGCGTAAATATCGCCAAAATTACGGTCTATTCATTATTATATTTAAAACAAAAATCGTTATAAAAGATTTCAAACAACCTTCTATGTTAAGACAATAAATCATATTGCTTTAATTTTTAAGTAGGCTCGTACCGAGAACAGCTCGAATCGTCTTTGAAGAGCCGCAGCCGCTTTCTCGCTTGAAACGACGGTCCTAGCAGAAGGCAGAAGGAGGACAAATTCACCCACGAGCAAACTTTCAAAATTCAAATTGTCCGTCGTATGTTTCCTATGGGCGAATAATATCATACGGCTGGCCTACGCATTGTTACAGGGTCGCCTTGGTAAGGAAACATAATTTCTTGTTGTTGCATTCAATATTTTTACGGTCCTCTACACAAAAGATACCGATTTATTGATAAAATATCGCGAAATCTTACGATTTTTTACGAAAAAATCGAACCGTCTGAAACAGGTACGTTAAAATATGGATATCGATACAAAAATGTATTTATTTTAGGGGATAAAATCTGCATCGTTGATTTTTTAATCTTCGATTGAGTCTTAGATTAACCGCCCTACCCATACGAACGTTCGTGATACGCCCGCTATATTATCGCCCGAACGCAACAAGCCGTATCCCGTACGTCCAAGCACAAAAAAAGCTATACTTAAAACCCACAAAATATTCATAGTCAAGTTTGTTCCTGCGTCATCTCGTTTAGTATTTCAAGGTCAGCCGAAGCTAACGGATGTGTTCGGGTATTTTCGTCTTTCCCATACAAGTTACGTCACTAGTACTCACACTAGTAGTCACACGTATTGTTATTGCGAAATCTAATGAAAAAAAACGATGTTCTTTTACCTACTTTTTGAATAAAAATCCAAAGGACGGCAATACTTTTACAATAATTTAGTCCCGTATGGAGGGCCGAACCTTAACAATTCGGTTATTATACGTTATAATAATCTTTATATGAAGATTCCTTCCAGAAAACCATCGTTTCGATTCACCAAAAAAATACTTCTTTCTGTAGATTTAACAATCTTCTAATACAGCGTTTTCTAAATAATGGGTCGCGACCCGGCACCAGGCTACGAAAGAAAAGTCGCTTAAAATCTTCACGAAACTCTAAAATACGAGTAAATAGCGTTGAATTTATTTAACACTGTGAGATACGATGGCTATCAAGTGGGAATTTCTTAAGAAGACTTATTTAAATGAAGGAAGACATTTTAATTTTCTTAGATCTAAATGACCCAACGATTCAAATATACAGTATAGCATGTTATGTGATACGATAGTCATTGATATATTCGACAGAATAGCACTGACGTATTTTTAGCTGTCTTGGCAGAAGTATTTACCCAGTTTTAGTAGATAAAGCATTGAAATTCCTAAAGATTTTTGTCACGATATATATATATATATATATATATATTAGTGGTGGGCGAAGCGGCTCGATGATCTGGATCACTGATCCGGATCACTCACTATAGGTTCGCTGATCCAGCTCGTTTGAACGACGGTTCGCGTCTCCCCACACCATGCCCTCTCCCTCGCTGAAGTTTCTGACTAAATAGAATCACACTTTTCATTAATATCTAATTACATAGATTTAATTTGGTTTCTCACATTTTTGCAAACGCTTCTTGTCAATACATGAAAACTGTATTTGCATTCAAAATCGTTTTATTTTATCTATAGGCCAGCATAGGCGATTAAAAAAAATGAGTCACAAAGGAGAAAAGTTTAGGAAACACTGCTCTAAGATATTCAAAAAAGTTTTATTTGATTTTTGAGTCAGATACCAGTTCGCGGTAGACGACAACTTTGTTAGTGCTAATGAGTTAATATCGAAAACGGCATTTTTATTTATATTGTTTTCATTATTATATAAAAAAAATATTTTTTTTATAAATATGATGATGACGACAAAAACATCTGTCACCGGTTTTTCCGGCTCTGTGTTGCAACTCCATTTTCACGTAGGAGTAAATTTACCGCGTCCATTCGATTATGATGTCCTTGCGTGGTGCGCTTTGTCTCGACATTGTCTGTAATCATAATAGCAACTGCTGTGGACTGGCCTAAATATTATAAGCGAAATAAAGGCATAAGAATTAAATGATTTAATGGCCTCCTTTGCACTCAACAAGAATCGTAGATCTTTTCGGTCTTCTTATTTCACAATGTATATACGAGTATTCAAAAATACTTCAAGGACTCTTGTTGTGTTGCGAGGGAATAAACCATTATTATTTTATGGCATTCTCAAATTTTATTTTCACGGAAAATTTAAAAGATTATTAAGCTTTATTTTATTACTCTTTAATAGCCTTCATCCTGTTCTTCTGCTTCAAGTAAGTAAGTAAAAATCACCCAATAAAATAATGCTATGAACAAATACCATTAATTGTCAATAAAAAATACATAAATTTGTTGTAGACCACTTTTATTTTATTAAAACTCTACCGGTTTCGGAAGCACTCTTCCTTCATCAGGAGAATATTAAAACTAACTTATGATATAGAATATTGACAAGACATATAAATTTTAGGTGTTGGAGTGGGGGTAAGCAAATGGGTAGGGGTAATGGTAGGATTTCCGGGAAGAACAGAGCGATTTATTGGAAAAATATTAAGAATGGGACTAAAAGATAAGTTAATTTGGTTATTTAAAATACTAGCACCATTAATTGTTTTTGACACCGAATAGATAATACACACTAGAAATGCCTTCCATGTAGATTTGAATCTAAATCCATGTCGCCTACATAGTACCTTTTGGTTCTACCCCATTTAGCATCTGCACTCTCTTACACTGTCTGACATCGTATATCGCCATTACATTTGAACGAAATTAAAAATTTATGTTGATGATGAAACGACTTTATATATTTTGAAATTTAAGCAAAGAATGATCATACTTTTGGATCACAAAACATGCCTACATCTTCTTTATTCCATGGTTTTTTTAAACTATTTTAAAGTTCCGCGGACTGTTTTTTGAGATGGTTTCAATTTCTCAACGTTTTCGACAGTTCTACCATATCCATGATCTTAAAAAACAACCACAGACCATTTCTTTAAAATTATTTAATCGTTAAATTACTAGGTAATTCCTCTGTAAACAAAAATCAGATAATACAAAAAAGATTGTTTGAAAAGAAAGCGACTTTTTATAACGTAGATTAAAAATTACCCATTAAAAACTTTGAACTTGAAAATCTCTAGTCTCCGCACCGAACTTCTATTTTGCTACCAAACATCTTTTTTGTAAATAAGATGAGATCCACCAAAATCATCGTAATAATTAAGTAGCATTTTCAAATCGTGATAGGTGGGAATTCGTGACTTAACCTGCCTTAACCATCAAGCTCAAGTATGTATTAATATATTAATAATGTTTCTATCGGGCTTGGAAAATTATCACCCAATCCTCATTGCTTTTTTATTCAGTAACCGCAGCAAAATCGACAACTTTTTTCATGATAATGGAGAAGAATCTTCGCTTATCGTGACAGGTAGCTATTCGTGACTGCACCTGTCTAACATAAGTTTATATCCTCGGTGTCAAAACACACAGATTAAATTGAGAGGATGGGTAATTAATGAATGGTCTGGTTATTATTTATCGTTTCTCGGAACGATGTTTCCTTGCAGACGGTTCAAGGACACTTGGACATCCGAAGACTAATATGACATCATCCGACCGTCTGCCTCGACTCGTTTCCTGCGATTGTGCATGGGAATTATTACCGGCAGCTTAACCTCTTTGCTTTATTTACGTTCTTAAATCGTTTATTATAAGCCGAGGTCCATTGAGATTCAGGACACAGGTTGGCGAATCACAGAAAGGCTGTAATCGAAAGCCAGGAGATTCGGATAGAACTGTAGTATCAGTGAAAACAGATAAACTTATATTATTGCAACCGTAAGTAAAGCCAGCTCATATTCTACTACTGGCCATGATGAAAAGAAGCATAAAACGTTATCATTCTTTTACTAACAATGGAATTATGTTAACAAACTCATATTACAAAATATGTAAGTAAATGCACATGTACAAAAAAGGGAGCTTATTCCTAAATTTGTTAGTTTAAATTACCAAAGTTCAAGGCGTGTTTTTCTATATATTGTAATAAACATAGCTTGGCAATAAAATGTAGACATTTAATAAAATGGAACTACATTTTTTCACAACTCTGGCAACACAAAACTGCTAACTATGTCTTTGAAGTTTCGTTCCTCACATTTGAATTTGCGTTTTAAAGAAACAATGCAAATTATCATAATTCGTGTCTTTACGTTTTATTTTATTTTTGTATTTTTTGATCTTTGAATTTGATTTTGTTTTTTTTTTTATTATTTATCTAACATATTAATACATGGTTTGTTAGATACATGTATTTCAGAAACATAAAAAGTCGCCTTTTCCGTCTTACTTGCAAAGCATTAAAAAAAAGTTTTAAAATGTGTTGTAGAATCATCTCATTTCTGGATACCGTTCGGCAAAAATAAGAAATTAAAACGTTCACTTGAACCATTGCGATTTTTTAAACGTACAATAATCTTCCCATGGGCCACTCGGTATTGTCATTTAAAACGTTTTAAACGATCGCAGCGCCCACATTCTTTGTCTACTATAAAATGTCAGACTGTAATTCTGAAAATGGTGCCAATTTAATTTGAAATGATAATTTTTTTACGTGCCATTTAAAGGCAGTGAAACGACGGCATCTCCATTTTGAGAAATGCTGGAAAAGTCGGGGGGAGGATGAAAAGGGAGAAATAAAAGAGAAAGTAGGGTTAAGTTAGGTTATCCAAATTGGTACGAGCCATATCAAACTATATTTCAATTTCTGAAAGGTGGTCTCTCAGCGGGGTGAAAATAAGTACCTGCCATTACTTTACGCAAAGCAAGTGGAAATATTCTACATCAGAAAAATATTGTAATTTATTGTCATAGAAATTCACCAGAAAAAACTTACTATACATTAACCACCAAGACGTTTGCAGAAGGGCGCATTCCCGAATTCCTAGCCCTAATCAAAAAAACGGATCGCCAAGTACAGAACGCGACTAGTCAAGAGCGTTAACACCCTTGTGATTGCAGCAATGGACTTCTGGCCTCTATGGTCCCCATTTACAAGCGATGGAGCCAAATCCTGATGTTTTAGAATACAATTTTTTTTTTGTATTTTTCTCTTACAATATCTTGTGGGATACCGTCCTCCCCTAGATATGGAACAAACATTAAATAAATAAATAAAAATTAATTAATTGATAAACTAAAGTTCTTAAAAACTTAAGACAAGATTTTTGTGCATAGCGCAAAGGGTAACAATTATTTTTATAAACAATAATTATTAGCCTGAAACACTCATCCAAATTGATAAAAACATCTGAAAAAAAAACAAAAGAGCATCTGACCGGACATCAGAAGGGTGCAGGTTCGAGTACTGTCGGCGACATTTATCTTTGCTCGGAAAGGTTTTTTTCAATTTGGATGAGTGTTTTAGATTAATAATTATTGTTTATAAAAATAATAAATAAAAATTAGTTCACATTTCATGTATCATTCATAAATAGGATAAGTTAACAATTTCCATATGTTTCTTGCAAGTAGATAGCTTATCCAGTGCGTTTTATACCATTGCCCTTCCCAGACACTTTTCCTAATGGCAATTTCATGTAGATGTTGGTTTAGTGCCATCTTTTAGCATTACTCCCGCCTTTGTGTTAAAACACAAACCAGCTCCCTGCCTAAAAGAGAATATATCATTTGCTGAAAACCATCGGTAAACTCGGAAAACATTACAATTTATCGTGAGATTGGGTTAAAAAGATGATCACATCGTTACTATTATAGAAATGAGCAAATCGTATAGCTATTTTGTAGGTATCTATTTAATGGGCGCAGGACCCAAACCGTGAAAATTATATTTATATGTGCTTACATTGTTTTAATGTTACATATATCTTCGAAATCTGATGACATTGACCCCCACTAATCCGATCACCAATTTTTTCAAAAGTGCGTCGCTTACATTTTTAAATCTTGTTTTAGAAAATTTATAATTTCTAGAAATACCCATACATATAAAAATCGCTGTAAGTTTGTAAGTTTGTTTGTTTGTCCTCGATGTTCTTGAAAATAACTGGACCGGTATCGCTGAAAATAGCACAGTTTGATCTTATTAGTGCCGGGAAGGTTTAGAAAGTAGTTTGAATGAATTCCAATATGTAAAACTGTTGCTATAACGATTTAAAATTAGTATGGAAAACATTTAACCCGACATGTTCTATTTAGGTTAGCCCATAGATATAACACCCTGGTTAGCCACAGATTGCATATTCAAAAGAAAAAGGTTTTTTTGGGTAGAATATACACGAGTACGTACCTACTTAAGAACTTTATGATTAGGATATATTTTGAAATAATAAACGTTTGGAATGAAATGAAATATTCAAATGAGTGATTCTTTATTTGGAGGTACTTACTTTCGCTGTCAAATGAATTATGGCACCCTAATAACAAGCAATAATTCACAACTTAATAACTTCATTCCAAAAAAAATATCCCGAGCAAGGCCGGGTACTCATCAGTTAGTATACTATAAAAACTATTCCTTAACTGACATTGATATTTGGAATTATAAATTTTATGCAACTTATTAGAACTATGCCTATAAGTGCTGTTCTTTCCAAATGATTTTCCACTAAGGCACTCAATACGTAAACAGGTAAGAAAATTCACACAAACCTTCCTAACACAGAAAACAAATAATCCAATCAAAAAGGGCCTTTATATTTTTTGGCCATGCAGGTGTTCAATAATGTACCATCATGATATAAGAAAACTGTTAAAAAAATCAAACATTTCAATGTTATTAAAAATGTACCTAATTGAAAATATAATATTCAACCATTGTTTAATATTGACCTGTTATTGATATTATATTGGGTCCAATAATTTGATCATTGATTAGATATACAGGTGTGTGGTGTAGGTTGTGGTACTATTATTATTTTTGTTTAGCGATAAGAAAATATAATACCTAAAATTGCCATTAAAAAAACATTAATTTAAAAAATTATTGGACAGTTTGTATGTAACAATATCTGTGTCTACACGTAGGCGTTTATAAATAACAACCTACTTCCTTTATTTTATTATTAAATTTGTAAGGTGCAATAATATTTGCTGACAAAATAAAATTATCGTCATACTGTAGGTACATACATATATATATTATGGTTGAGATTTTCACGGGTGTAAGATATAGAATAATTTTCTCGGTTTACCCGCGTAATGTAGTCCTTAGAAGGACTTTTTAACTCCTGACGTTTCGTACATATCACACTGTCCATCTTCAGAGGCCTTTTGTCTTGAGTTTTGTTTTGAACTGATCGCTTACGCGTGTCCGTTCAATCCAGAAGTCAAGACTTAAGTGAGTGTAAATCATTTTAATAGTCCAGGGTGAAGCACGCGTGTTGATAAAGTGGTGGGGGTAGGGGCTGGCCTTTTAATAGGCTGAAACATCAGGAATTAAAAAGTCCTTCTAAGGACTACCTTACACGGGTAAACCGAGAAAATCATTCTACATATATATATATAGGTATATATGACCACCTGCATTAGTAATTATTACATATAGTAATTATTATTTAAAGTAAGAAGAAATCTACGATCAAAGTTGTTAATGGCAAATAAATCGATAGTGAAGCTGTGCTACCCTGACATACTCGTAAATATTCTTTTAAACGAATAACAGTTATAAATTTCAAATTTAGTAATTTTATTTACTTTTCAAATTATATTTATTATTATTTCTATAAACAATAATTATTATCTTGAAACACTCATCCATTTCCACTCACTCCACTCAGACATTATCTTTGCTCCGAAAGGTTTTTTTCAATTTGGATGAGTGTTTCAAGCTAATAATTATTGTTTATAAAAATAATTGTTACCCTTTGCGCTATGCACAAAAATCTTGTCTTAAGTTTTTAAGAACTTTAGTTTATCAATTAATATTATTATTTCTTTTACCCTTTCGATGCACATATAATTTAAATATATTTAAATTAATTTTACACCTGCAAGATTGTTTACGTTGATTTATCGGGTATCAGCTTCCTGATAATAAAAATATAAAAAAGTTACATGTCCAAATAGCGTGACTAGACAATGAAGGGTTACGTCTTACTTCATAGTGATGTCATTGATTTGGCAAGATGTAGGTTAACAGTCAAATGTTGTTCATCCTATGAAGCAAGTGAACGAGTAATAATTGTTTATGTAGATATTTACACCTTGTTATTCGGAATGTGTTTGTTTTGACCATAGTGATAATGGACACATGAGAAAATGTCTGATAATGTTGCATTTGCCTTAATAGCACAAATTTGTGGGAGGTTTTGTAGGTGTTGAAGGTTTGTATGGAAGATTCAAAGTATTTTTTTGTGTCTGGAAACACTTTAGTTCTATTTAAAATTATTTATTTGTGTAACTTTAAATCCTGTAATAGGATCTGAAATCTATTTAACGAATACAGAAAGAACAAGCAACCGATACTTGTCCATTATAAGAAAAGTTAACTGCAAAAAACCTTTTTTCAAATAATTAACTATCGGAGAATATACTTCATAACTAAACTAAACTTTTTACTAACTACATACTTGTTAGTCAAAATAAAATTGAATATTCAAAAGAAAGCTTGCTGAATCTCAAAACTTTGCAATGATATCGTTTTTTAATGATATTCTCGTTTTTTTTTCTCCTCGGTGTTATTTTTTTTTTCTCATAGTACAAAAAATCTAAAATTTTAGGGATGTGTGTGTAACATAGTTTGAGAAATACTGGAATAACAACACAAACCGCAAAGCACTTTCAATGTTTATAGCGCTAATGAAAAACACACAACTTTATCGTAGTTCTTGTTGTTTTTCGATCAAAGTTCGTTAAATGGATTACGAAATTTCACCTTTAGCTCTACGTGACTACTTGTATATTTTACTTCTTAATACAAGGTTTAGATTTACGTTTTCAATTTACAGTCAGTTTTGTACTAGGGGGTAAATCTTGGAAAAACAACTCTTTTATATTTATGCCATACCGCACAAAGATTTCTAACTGCCGAGACAGTACAACGACAGCATCCTCATTTAGGGAGACCGCATCTTTATCTGAATCACTTTGGAACAAGGTTTTAATATTATGAATATGATTTTATTTCATTTCTTAAAATTAAATTAAATCAAATTCAGCCATAATCGCTTTACTCCAGAGTCAATGAGTTAACAGTCCTGCTTCAGAGGTCGAAAAAACTAGTTTAAAAAAAAAACGAATAATCGAATTATCTTTTCTGAAAAATAATACTCATTCACCCAATAACGTAAACAAGTACGAACTTATATTTAAAAAAACTTTCTTAACTCTATAACACACAGTATGAATCAATCGACAATACAGAACTTTTTTACAGGAAGTTGACAGGTACCTACCAATAAATTGTTAAGTTTCTGAAAGAGGAATTTATCAATCAGAGAGTGTCAATAATAACTCTTCCTAGGATTCCCAGAGCTGATGTCAGTTGACCACTCAATTACATTATGAAATTCATTCACGTCCAATGGGACAGTGGTGCGGTGAGGGGTTTGCACTTTTACCAGGAAGTTTCCCCAATAGGAATACTAAACAACCGCAGGAGTAAGAGCCATTATGCGCATAATTTAAATTAGTAGATTGCTGCCACAATTTTGTGGTTATATTGTTAGGTTAACCAACCAACAGGTTTGAAAGTTATGCGCTTCCGACGTTTTACTTATTCTGTATCTGTGCATGTTTTATTTTCCGGCAAGTCGAGCCTTCTTCGGGGCAGTATATCAAATATCAACTATTTTTTGTTTGTTTTTAATAACTTATTGAATCTTATAAATCTCATTGTAATATTTAATTATTGAAAAAGATAATATTAACCAATCCTGAATGAAACACAAAACCGAAAAAACCACAGAAAATAAAAAGCTATCAGTCGCATCTGGGATCGAACCCAGCTAATGAGACTTGTTCACTTTACGCTATCTTCCTCGATGTCATACCTCAACTTCAAGAGTTGCCAATTTTATCCTCCATTAAATCCCACATTATTGGCTACTACCTTTATAATGACTACAAAGTTCTACCCGAATATAATCTGAGACACTATTCGTGTGAATAATAATTATATTGAGTAAAAAAAATGGCTATTATTATAAAACTGATGTATCCCTCACTTATTTGTTTCAAATAATTATAGATCCACTTCAACCAATCAGGAGTCGCCCTCTTGTCACATGATTAAGTAAATTTACTGCCATTTCGTTATTGAGTGTCTAGTTTGAACATCGGTTGACAGTTTTTTTTACTAGTTTTAGCGAGTTATTGCGAAGATTTATTATTTTCAAACATCATATTATGACGTGTGAAAATAATAAATTAAAAAGTTGACCTCTAACCACAATTAAGAGAGTTGATTGACTCCGTAGCGTGGTGGTCTGCGCATCTGATTTTGATTTGGATGTTATAGGTTCGATTTCCGCTGCTAATTTTTCAATTATTGTAATGTTTCCAGAGTGGAAGACACTCTCAGTATCGCCCTGACGAAAGACCACCATTCAACGTTTTGAATTGAAACGTCACTTGAAATGACTTTTAGCCGTGTTTGGTGACCAGATCTGAATAGCCAGGTATTTCCCCACCTTCCTCTTCCCCTTCTCCTTCCCCACCCCAATACCTTCAACCTTACAACATACCCCAATTGGGGATGCCATAGTCTCACTGGCTCCAGACGGTTGGAGCAGATGGGACTCTTGTGGGGTAATGACAAAAAAAGAAGCAAACAGTTCACTTTCTAACGATTTTGAACTGCGATTTGCTAATATTGTCTACATGTCGACCCCTCCTTCGTGAAGTATTAAAACTTCAAAATAGGTCATTTACAAGAGAGTGGTTTAAAGAAAGTGGTTTAAAGAAATAGAAGTACAGAGAATATAAAGAAAGTGGTTTAAAGAAATAGAAGCTCGCTGCAAGTTGAGCTCTTGATTGTTTTGCACCAAATTTGGAACCTTCATTGTCAATTGCGTCCCAAATTTGGTGCAAAATGACCATGGGCTCAACCTATACCAAGCTTCTGTCTCTTTAAACAACTCTCCTGTAAAGTTCTAAAGTTACGATACTTTACGAAGGATGGGTCGATATGTATCAAATTAACGTTCAACCCGATTATATCCGCATATTCCAATGCCCCAGACGCCCCATATTTATGTATGGAGCTTGTTAGAGACGGTATTAATAAATGCATCTAAGAAGCGACTGAAGTTTACGCTTCATATTGATAAATTGGTTCCTAACCTAATTTACGAAATTTCGCATTTGGTCGCAAGTTCTATTTCACCATGCCAATGGTACAAAATCCGGTGCTGAGCACAGGTACCCGAGCAATAATTACTTTGAACTATTATAATAAAATATGATCATAGTTGTTCCTATAGACAGTTTATAATAATAAGCATAACAGCGTATCATTTGTGTGGGATATTTTCAGAATAATTCAATGGCGGTATTAGAATTACCGCGTCATTATAATTCGACTTATTACGTACGTTTTCTTTGTGCTGAGAAATGGAATTTTAATTACATTGACATCACCATTCGTGAACTAAACCTTCAACTCATATTAGAGTCTGTAAATAATTGTAAAAACTAAAAATATTCATTAGTTATTCAATAAAATTAAAGTAGTGAATAATAACCGATAATGAAAATTATTCTCCAGTATCTACTTGTATTTAATAAACTCACAACATCGCGAAGTGATAATTTTATACTTTAATAATACGATTCGATATCATTATTAAAGCCATCAATCGTAGAGAAGAATCCATTATACTTTAAACCTAATAATTGCAAAATTAAAAAAGGTTGTAAACATTATTCGATTGCTTCGGAATAAAAAATAAAAAACAGAGGTATATTATACTGTTTTTCATTGCTTCAATTTGCGTATATAAACCTCGTTTACATGTTCAAACAATAATTACAGTGAGTGGTCAATAAAAAGTTAATATTCGACGTAGAATAATTATTCAATGTGCAATAATGCATTAGTTCTGCACGCAGCTTCAGATCTAGATTTTAATTGTTGTTTGTTATACGTACCCACATAAATATCTACTAACTTCATTGTTTAATTTATTCACTTCCGTCATATTCCAAAACATGAAATCATTCATTCTTTATGGTTAGTATGAATCTCAGATGACTTACCTACAAAAGGAAAGCGAATAATTTTGAAACTCTTTTCTCGTAACCTTATTTCCGTATTGAGGTATATGAGAGTTAGTTCGTCAAAATATAACATGTTTCCGTTAGTTTGATTTTTTTTTCTAATTATTTTTCAATGGGGGAAAAGCGTGACAAAAACTCAAACGAAGCCGGATTTTAACTACGGTATGGGAAGGTAGGAATAACGATTAATTAATTATAACTCTAACGGCCGTTCTTCCGATCAATCTGAGGCACCGATCAGGCAGGTGTTTTGTTAATCAGCGCTTTGTTTACCTGTTTCCAAGCATATTTTTATCGTTGAACATCGTAAATTATCTATGAAGGTGCCCGCCCACTTTCATAGACTATTAAATAGTGCCCGCCCACTTTTATAGACAATAAAATGACATCGAATGCCGCGAAACTACATTTCGTTTCGTACATTTGACATTTGACGTTTCTTCTCCTGGAAAAACAAGACAAAACCAAGCTTATAATAAGTAAAATAAGTGAGTTTTTTTTTCACTTTTATTTAAAACATAAAAAAACAGGTTGTTAACATTCCAAAACGGAAATAAATCTTTATCATTCAATATTTGAATCGCGTAAATAGATGGTGAACCAATAATGTCATTTAACATTTCGGTAACATTTTTTCACCCTAGACACTTTTTATAACTAGTCCTCTATTGAGCGGAACTTAATCCGCAAAAATCGATATCTTAATTGATCGTAAATTTGATCGAGAATTTCGTTGGGAAGAGCGTATTTGTGCATTTGAACAGAGTTGAGGCAAAAAAAACAGTTGCTCAGTAGCGTTGGGAAGAACGGCCGTAAGATCTAACTAATATGCATACATACTACTTACGCAATCATTTTACAGAAAACATTTCTATGAGAAATACATTCTTACTCTTTCCTTAACATTTTCAAATGAAAAAAGTCTTCGATACACGGGGTGTTAGGTTAAGGGGAATGGCTGGTAAACTTTAACCGACGATTTCCTAACTTATTTGAGTGAAAAATGTAGTTGGCATTTTGGTCTCCGGTGACATTTTTTGTGGTTTTATTTTGAGTCCCCGAAGGAGTATGCAGTGAGGTTATCCGGCCGAATAACAAAATACGACATACTTATATATGCAATCGGCTTAAGGAAAATACACTACAGCTTCCTACTTGCATATAATATAATAAAATAAAATAATCTAAAGTAAATAATAAACTTTTGTTAAATGTCGACTCCGCATTATTGTTGGTAAAAATATTTTGTACAGCGGATTTCCACTCAAAACGCCTGCAGATATAAGTATATCGACTTTTGTTCTCTGCATACTTTTTTTTTTACAGTAACTCTACACAGGAGACCAAGGAGGAAATAATTTACCTCAAGGCCTATATCATCTTTGGGGATGCTGTGTGGAAGGTCTTTACTTACTTTACAAATAAGAACGTACAGTAAAAATAATCCTTTAGGTGATTAACTGTCGGAGGGATCAAATGTCGGAGGGGTCAACTGTCCGAGGGATCAACTATCGGAGGGATCAACTGTCGGGGACCAACTGCCATGGAACCCTATCCAACACTCTTTTTTAATATTTTCACCGTTTTAGTGCTATGCTTATTTTGCAAGTATGTATATAAATTGCTACTGATATTCTGTGTTTTTAAATAAAAAGTATGGTATTCAATAAAAATGCCATAACTTGGACAAATATCAAAAAAAAAATGAAATTATACAAGTAAAGGTTGAAATTTTATAAATGTTAGAGTTCTAATTAAAAAACGACAAAAATATTTAAAAACAAAAACAAAAATATATAATTATTTCACTTTACAATTGTTTTTTCACGTGGTCCATGTAGTTAGTCCCTTTTTACAGCGAGCGCATATGAGATTGGATCGCCTTATCTCATTCGTTGCACACATTGATTTATAGGAACAAAGGTCTTGTCGACATGGTGAAAAATATCGATTCACTCTAGGGTGTATTTATTTTAACAGGATAAACAATAAATACAGTTATCAAGACACGCGCCAATCGAAATATGATATTTACCACGCTCAAATTGAACACGTGCTCTACCGAGGACGACAAAAAGCATACTGAAAATTGCAGCGCTATAGCGTTGCGTCACAATTTACATAACTAAAGCTTACAGCGCGATGGCGCTGGGCCGTAATTTAACGGTTAAATGAAAAAAAAAGTCACCAGAGACCGAAATGTAATCTATATTTTTACTCCTAATAAGCTCAAAAATCGCTGATTAATGTTCGCCATGTATGTCCCCACCCTATATAGAGTATAAAGTTAACTTGACATAAGACATATTTTAATTAGGCATCCCACATAGGTACATTTTTTTCTAACATACCTACCTACAAGACGCTTGAAAAAAAAGTATTGGCGTATCCATTTCAAAAGTTGTCAAGATGATAGATAAAAGTTACAGCCGAAGATTCATCATTATCTATTTACAATGATACTTTTTTTCTTCATTCTTTATTCCGTTCTACACAGGGCCGGATCTGGCATACGTTTATACTGTCCAAAAACATAGTCGCAATCTCTAAAGGGGCGCCGTGAAAATAAAAAAACATATTTAAATTCTTAAAATATTTTCTAATTCATGTAAAAATTACAAAAATTACATTCTACATAACGCGTCAGTCATTCGCTAGGGGCGCCGATGTGTGCAAATAGACGTTGGCATGTGCAGTAGACTTTGCGTATCGTGCACGATAATATCTTGTCATTCGTATGAACATAAAGTGCGCGAGTCTGTATTTCTATGAGTGTATTACGACCTATTGAATCTACTTCCAGCCCTTTTAAAGGACCTTTTAGGTGGCGAGATTTTACACACCTCGTGCACACCCGGATAAGTATATATTATAACGAGAAAAATTACCAAGCCTTGTGTTAGTTTACATAGTATTTAGTGACGCTTCGCCTGTTAAAACATGAATGCGACCTTCCCCGTTCCCACCAGTCACTGTAATGATAATGCCATCTATTTTTAATGCATTATGAAATTAGATCGGTCAGTTGCTGAGTTTTTATCGTGTCTGTGTCTCACCCGTGCGTCGTGAGATGATCAATTCATCAATTCCTAAGTCGTCCATGACGACACAAGCAACATCTTACAATCACTGTGATGATAGTATGAGATTTTCAAATATTGTCAGGTTATTCGTAACCCTGGAATGTGTTTCATTCTTTAAGAAAACAAAAAAAGACATTGTGTTCGTTATTTTGGTAGACTTTACATTCATTAGATGATGTCGGTATAAAAATAATAAATAATCATCATTTGTATATCGTCAGTTTTGTTAAATGTCACTCTAAGAGTGCTTAGCAATGCTAATACCACAACAATGAATGCGCCAGGGTTCCTCGATCAGACCAAGTTTGTAAGGCTTGGATTTTTGGATGGATTGATTTCGTTCGAGAAGCTCTTGATGGGGATGGGTATTGTTAACTTGTTAGATTAAAAACGTAAATGTTTAACACTAATATTATATTTATGACTTACAGTACAATGGTCTATCGTGGCTGTCATATCTCTACAGTAAGTTATTCCTCCTCCACTCCGAAAACATATAATGGATTTAGCTAAAACATTTTACTCCAAATTAACTCTATAACAAACCTCGGCCGCTGGACCCCCAGCATCGCCCTATCCATCTCCGCCCAAATTACATCTTGTACCCTCCATTACCTTAGTGAGCGGGCTTAAATATAAGACTGCCATCAGCAAGTGCCGCTAGCACATAAAACACAGTTTACAATTCTTTGAAATATAAATAAATAAAAGCCCTACGGTAGCAGCCGGCTCACTGGGTAGAGAAGATTATCTCCACGTCTGTGCACCTCTAACCACAGTTGACAGAGGAAGAGGAAGAAATGTTCCCTGGCACTGTACACAAACATTTTACATTACGATATATATAAGTTATTGAAAGGCTATTGTTTTACTGAGAAATTAGTGATGAAGAAGACCGAATGAGGTGGTTGACAAGTTTGACAGGTTGAAACACATAGAAAGGAACAATGAATTGCATTATTTTAAATGCGATTGTCTATGATTTTGTTGCGTTCACAATGAGTAATTTCTAATACAAAAGAGCAATCACATTCTAAATTTATTTAAAAATAGGTAAACATAAAGAGTAACATTGTAAGCTTAAAAATACTAATAATTAAATAATGCTCTTACTATCGAAACCAAACAACTATACCTAGCTAAAATTTGCTTTAAAAAACTTGAACACTCTACTTAGATATTAATAGACCTAGAAATGATCGATAGTAAATGGTATTAAAGCGTAGGTATTTGATTAATGATCGAAGTTATTAAGTAATAGATACATTAATAGAAAGAGGAATAATGTGTATATTTAAAATTATAAAACTACAAAGCTCTTATCGGTATGAGTAGGTGTAGATACTCTATAATAGAGATTTTTTTATTTACTGGTTATACCCAAATTTAATACATCTTTTCGACAGAGAAATGTTAAATTTCATGCTGCAAAACTTTATAATGCCTTACCAAATCAATTAAAAAAAAATTACATAAATTAATATCTTAAAAAATAGAGTTAAAACATGGCTGATAAATCTGAGTGATTATGAACTTGCAAACTATATAAAATCAAATTAAAATAAAAGGATATTTAGTAAAAAAAAAGTGCAGGCCGCCTCAGAACAGTTCTCCCTAGTGAGGAGGACTGTGAATTCTGTGATTTTGTATTTTTATTATGATAATATGCTTTACTTACTTACTGTTCTTATAATTATACTTTGTACTTGGAAATTATTACTAAAATCACATACATATAAAACCTTTAAAAAGAAACTAATAAAAATAAAAAAATTAAAAATAGGTATATAGTATGAATGTTTTTGGTAGGGGGGGGGGATTTTAATGCACTGAGCGCTAGATGTCCTGAAACCGGCCCTGGTTCTACATGACGATGTTCATTACTCACAAGGATCGTGTCTCGTCATCTAAATTGCCAAACTTAAATTGGTGCGGTGTTGAACTGTTCGCAGTACAAAACATGTACAACATGTATATAACATGTATATTGATATCACCTATAATCCTCTGCCTCAAGGGTGACTTGCATAACATCGCATAATGTCTGTTGTGTATAAAAACACGCATAAAAACATGGCGCAGTTCGAACATGCTATGGGTTCAATCGATGATCCTTATTGCATATCTTCACACCTTTACACTATCGAAAGTATTATATTATGCTCTATTCACCGAGAAGAAAACATTAAAAAAATTATTAGACATACGAAATAGAAAACAAATAGGAAATAATTATTGGAACAACTTATTGAAGCTTATTCACCTCAAAATATTTGATCATTTAAAATAATATTAACAAATCTCGAATGAAATACTGAAGAGAAAAAAATACAGAAATTAAAAAGTTAATGGTCACATCTGCAAATCAAACCCAGTACCTCTGTTTTACTTGAACTGTAACCACTGAGCTAATGAGACCTTACTATTTTTTGTCATTTTTGTCGATATCAAACGTCAATTGAAGAATAACTAATGTCGTCTCCAATTAATTCCCATATTTTTTGCCTCTATATTTTTGTGTTATTGCAAGGTTCTTTCCGAACTTATTTGCAATCTAGTTCTATCTAGTTTTATCAATCTAGTCTTTTTTTTTTTTACAGTAACTCCACACAGGAGACCAAGGAGGAAATAATTTCCCTCAAGGCCTATATCATCTTTGGGGATGCTGTGTGGAGGATCTTTTAGAGGATAGGAAGGAGTGAACTTGGGTCTTGAAGAGACCCATGTTATAGGATGGAGGAAACACAGAGGCCGGCAGATCATTCCACAGCCGAGCTGTTGAACACAAGAACGAGTCGTAGAAGCGACCCGTTCTCATGTGACAAATGTCAACCGTGTGCAAATGTTGGGCGCGCGTTTGGCGTGTTTCCCGACTATGCACCGGTGCCGAAGGGATCAATGACGCTAGTTCCTCGGAGCATCTTCCATTAAAATACCGGTAGAACAAGGACAGCATTCCCACCCGACGTCTGTGCTCCAAAGATTGCAACCCATTTGTTAAGATAGGCGAATCTATCAAACGGACCGCCCGTTTCTGCACAGAGTCAAGGTTTTTTTCAGATATTTTGGGACTCCCGACCAGAGGTGGCTGCCAAATTCTACAATGGGGCGCACTTGCGATTTGTACAGGGTCAGCAGTTGTGTACTATTAAAGTATCTGCGGGCTCTGTACAATACGCCCAGCTTCTGAGAGGCTAACTTTACTCGGGTTTCGATGGAGACCCCATACCTGAGCTGATCACTTAAGGTTACACCAAGCATATCAATGGAGGGCTTGTTGGGAAGATTGCTTCCATTAAAGGAGACTAGATTGTCATTTCGATCCCTTTTAGACGTAATCAGACATGATTGGGTCTTTGAAACATTAAATTCGACGAGGTTATTCTTACCCCAAGAGGAGACCCTCTCAAGGTAACCGTCCATTCTCTGTTTCAAAGCCCTCCGAGCCGTTGGAGTTTGTGTGCCCTTTGGGGGCTTGTCAAACAAAAAGCAATCATGGACTGTACTGTCATCCGCGTAACAATGGATTGGTGCACATGTCAAGAGGTCATTGATGTGCAACAAAAACAATGTCGGAGACAGAACCGATCCTTGTGGGACGCCAGCATTTATTGAATGCGAGGAAGAGATGAAACCATCAGCAACCGTCTGAATCGATCTCTCCCTCAAAAAGTCGGCAATCCACGTACACAAGGAAACGGGAAGTCCGTAAGAAGGCAGTTTGTTGACAAGTCCTCGGTGCCAAACCCGGTCAAAGGCCTTAGAAATGTCCAGTGAGACCGTTTGAATCTCACCATAACGTTCCAGGCACCGTCCCCAAACATGCGTCACATACGCGAGAAGATCACCGCACGAGCGGTTCCGCCGGAATCCGTACTGGCGGTCGTTAATGATTTTGTTCTTCTCGAGGTATGTAAGCAGTTTGTCGTTGATCACACGTTCCATCACCTTGGACAGAACTGATGTGATCGCTATGGGGCGGTAGTTGGCCGGGTTGGAGCGGTCACCTTTCTTAGGTATAGGATGAATGACCGCTTTTTTCCAACCAGAGGGCACAGAGCCACATTTCAGGGACATTTTAAAGAGCTTTGTTAAAACTGGAGCGATTTCTGCAGCACACCTCTGCAATACCAAGGCAGGTATTCCGTCAGGCCCACTAGCTTTATTAACATCGAGCCCCCGTAAGACAAGGAGTACATCCCGATGCCGTATCCTCAGCTTTTTCATATAGAAGCCGCAGTGAGGAACCGACGGCGGGATGGCACCCCGGTCGTCGAGGGCCGAGTTTTCTGCAAACATTTTCCCTAAAAGGTTGGCCTTTTCGGTAGCAGTGTTTGCTAGTGAACCGTCAGGTCTGGTAAGAGGCGGCAGACTGGATTTGCAGAAATTGCGACCTATGGAGCCCGCTAGCGACCAGAACGCCCTGCTGCCATGCGGGCAGGCAGCTAGCTTTTTACTGATCTGTAGGTCGTGCTCAAATTTTGACCTATTGATGATTCTCTTACTGTCCTTTGCCAATTTGTTATATGCTGATCTGTTTTCTGACGTTCGAGATGTGTTGTAGGCTCGGTAAGCCGCGTTTTTTCGTCGAACTGCTTCGGAGCATTGTCGACTGAACCACGGCTTTGAACCTACGCCAGTTTCTTTAATGGTTGATTGAATGAAGCCATCCATCGCAGATGTGATGACTTCACTAATTTCCTGGGCACATCTGGACGGATTCGAAGTCTGAAAACAGACAGCTGACCATGGGAAAGCATTAAAATGCGCCCGCAGACCGAACCAATCTGCTGACCTATAGTGCCACATTTTTCTCTTCAGCCTCTCAATTGGGGGTCTGAAGTTAATAGGGATTGATGTCGTCACCAGGCAATGGTCGGACGATCCTAAAGGCGCTGCGACATCAATCCCATAACCACGTGGCTCGGTGGTTAAAAATAGGTCTAACAGATTGGAGCGGTGAGTCTGGACATCAGGAACCCTCGTAGGCTCCTGAACCAGTTGCTCCAACCCATGGCAAAGGGCAAAGAATTCCGCCTGTCGGCCAGCCGAGTTTGTTGAACATGAGAACTTCAACCACGGTTCATTATGAACATTGAAGTCCCCCAGAACAACAAACTCGGCCGAAGGGTAGCGGGGTAAGAGGTCATCAATAGTTTCGCTCAAATGTTTAAATAGCTCGGATGAGTCTGATTCGCTGAGGTTTGGTGAGCGGTACAAACACGCATTATCTATATACAGTCTTATATACAGTCTTATATACAGTCTTATATACAGTCTTATATAAACAGTCTTATCTATATACAATCTAGTTTTATCTATAGTTATATCCGATCGTGTCTCGGATATAACTATCCGATTTTTATTTACAAAGGACATAAATACGGCTTGGGATTTATCAAAATCAAGAAATATGAACTTATTCTGACCGTTTTACGTATATTCTACAAAATATTTTAAATTACTAAAAGCCCTCAAAGGTTTTTCATTAAAATGCCACGAATAAAAACAAATAGGGAATAATTTAATTTTTTCGTAAACAATAACATTACAAAGGACATAAATAAGGCTTGGGATTTATCAAAATCAAGAAATATGAACTTAGTCTGACCGTTTTACGTATATTTTACAAAATATTGTAAATTGCTAAAAGCCCTTAAAGGTTTTTCATTAAAATGCCGCGAATAAAAACAAATAGGGTAAAATTTAATTTTTTCGTAAACAATAACATTAATCTTTTTAAATGCGAATTACAAAGCTTTAGTTAAGGAAAGGATTGCAATAATTTTTCTGGAATTAACCTTTTTTTTCAACATTTTGTTGAAACATTATTAAAAAACGGTCAGACGAAGCCATATTTCAGATTTAATCCATGGAACTGGCAGAGGAGGGGTAAAAGTAGACTGAATGCTGTAGAAATAAGATCTTTGAGGCGAATGTGTGGTAAAACCATGTATGATCGTGTGAAAAATATGAGAATTAAATATGAAAAAATGTTGAGATTCGCAAAGAATGCAAAGCTGATGTAAGCGTAATGATTAAGATTAAGAAAGGGACACTTAGATGTGTGTGAGGTGTGTATGACGAATGAACGAAGAAAGGAGTTTAAGCAGAATATACAAGGCGAAAATGAATTGAAGAAGAAATCCGGGGTGACCTTAGGGCATGATCAAGTAAATCAAAGGCCTTCTCAGAAGTCAAAATAACAGAAGAGAATGTATTAGACGATGTATGAATGTGAATGAAGCGAAAAATGTATGCCAAGATCGAGTTGTTTGATGGTCCGTCCTCTCTGCCTACCCCTGCAGTGAAACAGCATGATAATTTGTTAGTTAGTGTTGCGTAATAATACTATCATCATTTCGAATTAATTAATAATCCCTCTCAGACGTCCATCTCCCCCTTTGAGGTGAACAGAGTATAAATAAGGTATAACGCCACAATATAAGTAGAACTTACCTGTAGATAGGTATATATATAAAAAATAAAGAAGTTAAGTAATAATGTCAATGTCACCATGACTTGCACACTACTTTGCAGCGCTGTAAAAAAACCCCACGAGACAAAAGTCGCACCTTCACACGGTGTATCACTTAAAAAAAAACAGTAAGTACCTATTAGTAATGCGAGAGATCTGGATCTCCTGCAGTTTCTTTAATTGATTCGATTGGATACAAAGATACGGATACTTATTGCAATTACGTCGCGTTTTTTCACCATAACGGAATGCTAAATTGCAACATTTCATATCGAGTCATCACCGTCCAGCACTGAAGATTTAAACCAAAAGAAGTGTGTTGTTACCGTGTCCGTGTGTCCGAAGTAAGTTAATTTTTTCCTTGATTTGATGAAATCGATCAAACTTTTTTAAATATCGAAATTATTTCTCGAGCAAAATCTTTCATAGGGTTGTTGTTAGGAATACAGATTAATATTTTTTAAGGAAGGACAAATATCAATCAAAATGGACCAAGTATATCTGTATCTCTATATTAAGGTTAAACGAAACGTAATACGCGTTCACAGATGGCGCTAAATCTGTTTGTTAGAAAAAATTACAACCTGGCATTGAACCTGCCAAAAAGATTTTATTTTATAGATATCTTAAATAATATGTACCTGTAACTAATGATGATAATATTAATTACGTTTTATTAACTTTTTTTATAACAAAATAAAAAAAATAATAATGATAACCTCACTGAGATTTACCGTGCTGAGGATTTCATTTACAAAATATTAAATTTCATTATATTAAATTGATGTGCCGAATTGAATTGATTTACAGTCCCTCGTAGCTAGGATGAATGAAGTATGCATGAAGAACGAGCTAATGATGAATGTAAGTAAGTCTAAAGTCAAGGTGTTTGAAAGAGAGAGTACGAAAACAGTGTGCAATATAGTTGTGAATGACGAATTCTTGGAGCAGGTCGATGAGTTTGTATATTTGGAAAGTATGTTTACGAGAGATGGAAAGACTGATAGGGATATTGAAAAAAGGGTGAATGCAGGAAACTCCATTAACGGAGTCCACAGTGGAGTGCTGATACCAACCCTGATGTATGGCAGTGAGGCATGGAATTGGCAGAAGAAGGATGAAAGTAAACTGAATGCCGTAGAAATTGAAACGATTGTGTGGTAAAACCATGTATGATCGTGTGAAAAATATTGAAATTCTTAAAGAATGCAAGGCTGATGTAAGCGTAATGACTAAGATTAAGAAAGGGACGCTTAGATGGTTTGGGCATGTGGAGCGAATAAACGAAGAAAGGAGTGTAAGAAGAATGTATGACGCGAATGTGAATGGAAGAAGAAGCCGGGGACGCCCGAGGAAGACACGGTACGATCAAGTGAATCAAATACTTGAGTCGGGCCATTTCAGAAGGTTGAATAATAATAGAGAATGTATGAGACGATGTATGAATGTAAATGAAGCAAGAAGTGTATGCCAAGATCGAGTTGTTTGGCGTTCCTTCCTCTCTGCCTACCCCTGCGGGGAAACGGCGTGATGGTTAGTTAGTTAGTTAGTTAATGTGCTTGATGAAAAAAAATATTGTAAGATGAGGGGTTTTAAGTGCAGTTGAGTGGTTCCGTGTTAGTCGGTTTTTGGTGTTAATATATTTTCTATTTCAGATCTACCTTTGTAACGTATCCAGTGTTTTATTTAATTTTTAAATTTTCTATGGTTGTTATGATTTTTAAAAGACAGTGGGATTTTGTTGTAGAGTTTAGTACCATAGTATAAGAAGTTTTTTGTCCATAAAATAATTTCTAAAATCAGATAAAATCATATTATTTTACCTATATGGGGAATGGAGAGGTCTTATGTAAGGACCCGTTAGTAGCCAAGTGTATAAATGCGTCGGGTCCAATATTCTGCATTCTCTTTAAAAAATTAATTTTTATTGTCGATATTAGTTTTCTTTCAAATCTGCATAGATCACACTTCTAGGATTTTTATGTTCAGTGTAATCTATTCCACAGTAGGTAGTGACTAGAATGGTAGGAAGGCGCCACTGAAGCGGTCATAAAAGGACGTTTGTTATGCAAGGCGTTGGGTGTTAGGCATTTATGTACAATGCTAAATCAATGGGTGTTAGGCCTATCGCTTGTGCATCGGTTGCGTGACTCGTGTTGGCGGTCTACCTGCAGTAATGTTACTACTACCTCTTGTCGTTGGCTGCTTTCCTGGTAGAACACTATTCTTCCTCATTACACATATCACGTGTTAGGAGCAACGCCTGATAGCTGATAAAAACATCAACATCTCTATTGAATGTTTTACAAATATCTCTATAATGTTAAAGATAGATGTTCCTGTTAGTAACTGTACCCAGGTGGTCGATAACGAGGTTATTTACAAAAATTAGTTAAATTTTTCATAATTCATCTATCTTTAAAACAGGAGCGTTGGGGAAACGAAAATAAATTACTGTTTTTGGTTGAGAAATAAACAATTTTTTTATAAAGAATGATAGATACTCTCAGTAGCGCCCTGCTGAAATACCAACATTCAGAATTGAAAAGTTGTTTGAAATGGCTTTAGCCGTGATTGGTGACCAGATCTGAAAAGCCAGGTTCTTCTTACCTCTACGTTCCTCTTCCCAATCTCTTTCCCCTACCCCTTACCCGTCAGCCTCATAACATACCCCGATTGGGGATGCTATAGTCTCACTGGTTCCTGTTAGCAGGGAGCAGTTGGAACTCTTGTGCGGTATTCACTGAAAAACTAAATACAAATTTGAAAAAAAAGGATTAAAGACCGTCAGTTAATCGAATATAGATTACCAATAGAAGTGTGTAGATTTAATTGGCAGCCGTTGTACCTTTGACTTAGTACATTTTGGTTCTAGCCGCGAGAGAGCCAATGTAAATACAGAAAAAACTTCGCTCTGTCTCTCCTACACTGTCTGCATTGTATATTATAATTCCATTTGATCGAAATGAAACGATGATGAATTTTTTTTATATTAGAAATTTTAGGGCCCGAAGGCCAGATTTCTTGATCAGAAATCAGATCTTATATTCTTCTTTATTCTATTTATTAGCCATATAAATTATTGTTTTATTGAACAGCTACTGTGTGCATGCCGTCTATTCTCGGCCTACATGTGCTGGGAAGCATCGCAATTTAAAATATTTAAATGGTTTATATGTTTACCTCATTCAAACCTCATATTAGAAACACTAGATCAACAAACACAAAATTGGGACCAAAAAGCTTCTTATACTATGGTACTAATCTCTAGAATAAAATCCCACTCTTCTTCAAAAATCACATAAATAATAATAAATTTAAAAATCAAATAAAACGCTGGATACGTTACAAAGGGAGATCTGAAATAGAATATATATTTACACTAAATACAGACTTACACTGAAACCACTCAACTGCACTTAAAACACTTCACCTTACTTTTTTTTCAGCAATCAATTTAATATAATTTAATTTGATGTTTTGTAAATGAAATTCTCAATATTGTTTAGTTGTTATAATTTCTTTTAAACATTGTTATTACTATTATTCATTTCTTTACAAATATGTATTCTTTTTTAAAATCACTTCTCTACCTCGTAAAAAAATTCAATGTTAAACGGTCACAATCGAGAAATATGCATTTATCGAAGAAAGTAATCACTTTGTGGCTTGACATTACAATTTAAATGAAAAAATTTATTGTTATAAGCCACTTTATTTTTATATATTTTTATTTATGCATTATCGACTGGTTTCGGTTGAACACAACCTTCATCAGGAACGCACACATATAATATGCACTTTGCAGGTTGCCAACTCAAGAATTGCTACAAATGATTTATCTGTTACGTCTATACTATTAATTAGTAAAATATATAAGGTTTCAAAATGCAATAATCCTCAAACTGTAATCCATTAAATTCTATATGAAATACAAATTGTAATTTTGGGTAAAACGTTAAATTTTGATGTCACCGGTTTTCAAACTGCACCTATTTCCAAACAATTTTTAACTTATTTCATGGAATTTAAGAATTACATTTTTAGATTTTTTAAATTTGAAACCTTATGCATTGTTCTAACTACCTGTATTGAATTCATTGATAAATCATTTATATTATTGCTTGAGTTAGCAACCTTTCAAGTGATGTTTAGTGCCATTTTTGAGTGGTGGCCCTTAAAACTCTGTGAGCGTAATTTTATAAGAAATTATAATCATATTTTGCGGCGGAATACTTCCGATGAAATATGTGATAATCCGAGGCTTAAAATTGCAAATTAGATACAATTAGGTAAGTCTACCATTACGTCATAATGTTTTACTCTCCCAGCTGTCTTACCAGCAAGATTCCTCCGGTGATCACTCCTAAAATCACCTTATATCTCTGCTTGGTGTCCAGAGGCCGCCCGAAGCCAAGTCCCGGTAACTGGTAAGTTAGTAACTATGGACTATGGTAACACCTACGCCACGACCGGCCGACCATAAATCTCCCCTATACGGACACAACCACGAGATAACAATACTAGACGCTGAATCACCGGTGGACAGGGATGGATTCGGGAATATGATCAATTGTAACGACTTAAGGTATGAATACGCAATATGCTGCGTCGTCTGAAGGATTGAACCTACACGAGCAAAAAGTATCACTCCCATGTTGAATCTTTTTTTTCAACTACTAGAATATATCTCTGAGGAGCAGATTTTTTTTCCAGAATACACTTTTCATTTTAAGATTTTTTATATGTCAATGCTACACGAGAGTACCAAATGCTCCAAACCGTCTATAGCCAGTGGGACTATGCCATCCTTGGTTGGCGTATATTTTGAGGTTGAAAGGAGTGTAGAAGGAAAGGAGATGTGAAAAGGAAGAGGAAGATTTGAAGTAATAATTTAATATAACTGGCTGTATTACGCTATCTAAAATTTTGAAATCAAACAACACAATTAAGCATGACAATTTTTAAATTAACAGAATTATTATGTATATTAATATTCACGAATACGTGGTTATTTATCGATGAAAAATCCATTACAATACCATATTGATAAAAACACTGTCGTCTGAACTGACCATCTAAACAACATCACGTAGAAAATAAAGAAGCTATTTTTCAAATGAAACAAAAATAATTTTTTAACGAAGAAAGCAACCACTTTGTGGGCTGATATTATATTTAAATGAAAAACTTCTTTATTTTACCACTTTATACATTTGTCGACCGATTTTGGTTGATCTCAACATAATAAATGGTTTAAAATAAAGATTTTTTTCTTTAAATATAATTTTTTTTAAACCATTTTTATTTTTTAAACGCCGACCGGTTTCGGAATTCTATGTTACATTTAATTGTAATGTGTAGTACAAAGTACGTAGTTTATAGTTTGGTGTCCTTATTCATTTTTCAATACACATGGATTATGTATCGTCAATTAGCTAATTAATAATTTAATAAGTCCCTGCGCTGGGCCTGGCAGTATAAATATAATCGCAAGACCCTGACAACAATCCTAAAGGAGCAGAAAAATGTCAGCTTCACTTTCATTCGCCGTGGTTTTATTTTACGCTTTTCTGCTGCCTACATTTGGATCCTCATAAGCAACCGCCTTCATAATATATCTGAGGCAAATGTCATTTAATATATTGATAGTTTTAGCTCTAATTAAATTCTGACATTCGGATCGTCATAATAATATGGTGGGATGGCAAGTCTTCTATCAGTAGGTAAGGATTCCTATAATTTTTAATTTCATACGTAAAACTGATTTATCCAACATTGTGGCTACTGGTGTCCACGAAAAACTGTTTGCTTATAATATCGAGATGAGCACAATCGGAAAGCGTTGAAAAACTGACATCGTGTAATTTTTAATAGATAACAAAAAATTGGTGTGGTGAGGCAGCAAAAACTGTAGAACGAAGGTCCGCTGGGTCATAAAATCCGCCGTGTATTTTTCTGTCTAATATTTGTAAATCAAATATTTTCAGCTCGCAGCGTAATTTCCATCATGGACTATGGAACCTTTATTAATTGTTTCCGTGTTTATTTCGTAGAACTCCAATTTTTTTTTTATTTAATGTAAATCAAATTTAATAATGTAATTATTAAGTTCTGTAAGTATTTTTAGTTTTTTTTTTATTATTGTGACAGCTGTTTCGGCGTTCAATGTAATTTTCAAACTGCGGTTAATTTTATTCACTCCCATCCCATTCTAATTTGGATGGGTTTTTAAAGATAATTATTTATTATCGATAAAACCGATTTAGTTAGAAAAGAATTAAAATTCTCTATTCTGTGAGGTTTTTACATTTATAATGTGTTTTCCCCGTATTTAAATGACAATGTTTTCTTAACTGATTTATTTAAATGCGTTATATTATTTTCTTAATCTGAACATACTGAGAAGTGGCGAATAAATAATTTGCCTTATTTTATGAATTAATGTTATAATTTATATAACTTATGATCCTAAAAGGATCCTAATAGGATCATACGTTCGTTTATTAATTTCGAATTATTCAAGTAAATTTTATCGAAGACCCTTTCTTTCTATATGTAAGGGTTTAGGCTCGTTGTTGTCAAGCGGGACGTGATTATTCACTAAGAGGTGCTTTGCGAATTTTGAAAAAGTGCTTTTATATGTTCTTTGAATCTAGTTGAGAAAACCCTTCCCGTCTGCCCAATATAGGTAGCGTTGCAGTCGGCGTGGTCACATTTTAATTCTTCTATCCCACTATCATTAAGCTTAGGATTTTTCTTTTTTGAGTTTCTAGGCTTGTTCCTATATTATTATTGTTTCTAAAAGCTATATTTAAACCACTTTCATTATTTCTTTTGCAATTTTTATAAATATTAGACCGAGAAATTCCAGACATGCAATTTTTTCTATTTTTTTATTATGTACCGGATATATTAATTAACAAATCGTCATAATGTGGATTAACCGCAGCATGAAAATGACCTTGTACGCTGAAACAGCTGTCACAATAATAAAACTAAAAATACTTGGAGATAATAACATTATTAAATTTGATTTACATTAAATTTTTAAAAATATGTATATATGGATCCTTTAAATATATATATTTTTTTAATGAATACCGCACAAGAGTCCCAAACTGCTCCCAACGTCTGGAGCCAGTGAGACTATGGCATTCCCAATTGGGGAATGTTGTGAGGCTGAAGGTGTTGGGTAGGGGAAGAGGAAGGTGGGGAAGTACCTGGCTATTCAGATCTGGTCACCAAACACGGTTAAAAAAGCCATTTCAAGCAACGTTTCAATTCTGAATGGTGGTCTTTCACCAGGGCGATACTAAGAGTATCTTTTACTCTGGAACGTGCGCAAATATACTATATATTATTTTTAATTTGGATTTGAACCCGCGACCTTCGGATTCGTAGTCGAGAGCCTTATCCCTCGACCATGGAGGCCGTCGAATATTACTTTATTTCTAAAGTATATTTATCTCTAAAAGACAAGACTGAAAATTTTTCATTAAAATATATTTTTTAAGTGTGTTGAAACACTGTGGTTTCTAGTTTGCTAGTTTAACTTAACTGAAGCAACCCGACAAGCTCATTCTTGTTTTTTTTTTTTTAATTTTATTTTGGCAGTGATTACTTTTAACACGTTGCAAGCACCTACATATTTTATGCAGGTAGGTAACTCCATGATACAACCATTGGATTATTAGTATGTAATTATTAAATATACATTCGAAAAGTGTTACCCAGAAAGAAGACAATCCATTATTTAAAAAAAATGGACATGGGATACTCGATAACCCTTAGGGCCCTCTTATGCTATTTTTCCTTATATGAGATCACCCATTGTAATAATGGGAATAGATAACCATACATTCGAAAAACTTCGATGATGGCTACAAATAGAAAAACATAATGGGATCGTTGAGGTAGGTATATTTAAAAAAAAACTATGCACGTGCGCGTATATATTTTAATGAAATATTTAATGAAGTTGTAACAAAAGAAAATAATCAAGAAATCAGGCTAGCAGATATTAATAATGGCTTGTGGTATTGAATCATAGAATTAGTATGGGAAATATGAAAAATTAAACACAAAATTAGATCCATGAGGCATATGTGTATAAAAATATATAAATTTTACCATATTATGAAGTGAGATATATTGATGAATATAAGAAGGATATCGAATAAGTTTTTTTTACTATGACATTAACATAACTAAAATTAGTATAGAGCAATTATCGTTGAGTACTATCGTTGAGTATATAGAACAAAAAAGGTATCTACCCACTGAATAGATACTACACACTACAAACACCACAGTTGCACACAGAGCAGGTAATTACTAGATATGCCCTAAAACGCGAGTGGAAGAAACAAAGATAAGAAGGGTAAGAGGCGAACTTAGGAGGTTCGATGTCATTTGATTTTCGAACAAATGCATCCCGACGGTCTCCAGGCAACTCGTATTGCACTGCAAATAATTCATATTTACTCTTCGAAAAGCAAATGTGCTAATGATCATCTCGACCTTTTTACAATTGTGTGAGCTTTATGCCAAATCCTTTTTTCCCGAAGCTGTGGTAACAGATCCCATAAAGCCAATAAGTATAACAGTCAATAAGTAAAATTTAATTTGCTTACCGCAGTCAAAATCACGTGAAAGAAACGTGGACGGCTGCCATTTTGTATCATTAAAACTGTTAATGTATTATATAATTGAATAAGTAAACTACCGTTAAAAAAACACTTCCCTGTGGAATTTAATGCATTAGTTTTGATTATTGTCTTTACCACTTCCATATTTACAACGTTTGAAGGCGCAGGAAACCATAATTATTGTTTTATTCCTTAAAATTTTCGAATGATCGCTCGCCGCCAGTCAATACACGAATGCTGACGTCATGCATTCGAGAAATGTGTGAACCCGCCTGGTGCCAATTTTAGGTTGTTACGTGGTTGGCTTCAGCCCTAAGTTCGGCTACTATGGCACGTATATTCATTCGGACGTCAGTGACCTTCCATGTCGATTTGAATGGAAACCGATGTAGCTACTGACTTAGTACCTTTTAGTTCTAGCCCCGAGAGAGTTACAGCATATACACCGCTTTGCCTCTCTTACACTGCCTGATATCGTATATTCCATTTCATTTGATTTTAAATTTGCACTGAAAAAGCGAATTTCTGAATTTGAAATTTAAGGCCCGAATGGCCAAACTTTTGCGTCACGAAACACGGCCACATAGCATTTCTTGTGTTATTCTTTATTCTTTGTACCTATCCATATAATACAGGGTGTCCGGGGGTAGGTGCAGAAACTTCGGTGATACTTCTGCGTGATAGTACAAGTAAAAAAGATTTACAATTTTTTTCGAAAGTCCGTTTTTTCCCAAAACAGTTCAATATTTTCGCCTAAAACGTACCTTTGAACGTTGGATTTTCCTAAAAAATAGTCGTTCATTTTTACTTGTGCTATCATCTAGAACACCTTCCTAAATCATTGCACTTTACCACCCGGACATCCTGTATATACAAGTATGCACATCGTCATATTTTTCCAGCGAAGAAGATCTTTTTTGAAGATTTGCAGATGTTATCAAAATTCAGTAGATTTTTATCCATATCTCTCTACGTAATATATACGTATACAAACGTTATGAGAATATAATTAGGTATCTATTTTAGGTGTTGCCTGGGTCGATGTATGCGTCATATAATTTATATAAGTTAGCAAAAAAACATAAGTGTATAATCACAAACACAACCTTTGACCTAAGACACGAACAAAAACTATAATGAGATGAAATTAACAATATAATTACTGGGTATTTTCAATTGCTGTTTCTTGTTAAATGCTGATTTATTGTTATTTTTTTTAACGAGTCAATGAATTCCGATTCACGTAAAATTGACCGGTTTTATAAATGTTTACGTACAGAATTAATAAATTAGAAGTGATGTTCAAACACGTGTTGACTGTTTATATCCACTGGAATGTTTCAATTTAAACGATTTCATCCTCACTGCATAAAGTAATTGATTTTAAATTATTTTTAGTTTTCGATCTTCTTCAATGTCTGACAAATCGATCCTTTAGTTAAATAGATCCTCGGTTCAGACTCTTTTATAGATTCAAATCGTGTTCTCTTTCGCTGGCATAAAAATCAAAATGAGATGCTATTGATGATTATTTTTACGGCCTTTGTAGTGCCTGAAGCAATCCGTCAAATCATTCGTCAATCATCAAACTCTTAAGGTTTTTTACGGGGTTCAAAAATCTATGTTGAGAAAACAGGAGGTTGCTGAAACTAGTCATGGGAATAAAAACCATTTAAGTAAAAAACATATTATTTAATAATGTGTAACATTCTTCGATATAGATTGGACAAGATTGGTATTTGCGGTAGCAAAAATAACACCGTAAAATTATTACAATGTTTTCCATTTAATGTGTCCGCCTCCTTAGTAAAAAATTCCCATATAAAAATTCAATTGAAAGTGTTAATAATGAAATATCCATCATCTGGGCAATAGCAGACCAATAACTAAATATAAATATTAAACAAATTATTATAAGCAATAATTATTATCTGAAAAATCATACAGATTGAATAATCTTCCGAGAAAAAATACATGCTGCCGACGGGACATGTCCCGTCAGATAATAATTATTTTCAGATAATAATTATTGCTTATAATAATTTGTTTAATATTTGTGCTATGCATAAAAAAAAAATCTTGTCTTGTAAACATTAGTTTAATCATTTAAAATAACTAAATATACATATTTTTATACTTTTCTTGTGTATGTGAATGCCGTATAAGAGTTCCAACTGTCCTATATCAGTGTGGTTTGCTATATCGTCTCCAAAATTAGAAATGTTTTGTGGCTTTACGAAGTTTTTTTGTTTTATTTATTTTATTTTAGTTATTTCTACATTTATGTTTACAAATCACTAATTATAACTTCCATACTATTCTATTTTATCTTGCTTAACTTAATGTGGTTCTTACAAAGTAATTTGAATTTATTAATTGTTTTTAATTTTGATGATTTCCGGCAGCGCATTATAATATTTCATCCCTTCATTGATAGAATCAACTTTTTTGCGTACTGGCCTTGCTTGTTTTATTATGTATTTGAATGTCCTTGTTGTATGTATTATTGATAGAAAACAATTTATATAACAAATTCTTTCTTATTTTATTTATAAATATCATTACGTTCAGTCTCAGCATCCGTTTCACCGTTTAGCCAATTTAGTTCCTCTAAAATTTTATATACGTTTGAATATCTATTACGTCTTAGTATTATTCTCATTGCTCTATTTTGGAGAATTTGCAACTTAATTTGTTCAATGTAGTTACACGATAAAATCATCGTTGAGCAGTAGTTAAAATGTGGAGCAATGATAAAGTTGTAAAAGAGAATCTTCTTCCCACTTTTCTTTTATGTATACTCATAGCATGCTTCTTAAAGGGCAGTTTTGTATCTAATATAACTTCTAAGTAGAGAGAAGAAGGACATAAAGCAACGAGGAAGGCTAAGAAGTAAGAAGACTATTCATATCTGATCAATAAACATTTCAAGCATTTACAGTTTGATTCTGAATGGAAGTCTCTCATCAGGGCCATACCAAGATTATCTACCTCTCGCCGTAACTAAAACCACGAAAATTGAAATCATAGCTACGTGAGTTAACTCTATTTTAATCGATTGCTTCTAGCGAAGGACTCATCTAATGTATTTCACATCGTTATTTACATGTTTCAAAGTCGATCACGAATCCAATAAAAAAATCTGTGTTAAATAAATCAAATGATTTGATTTAATTCGTGGATGATGTGATTACAAAATGCAATGAGAAAAGACTAGTTTTGTTACGCCTTTAGCGTGTTGAAATAGTAAGGGATCACGTATAAGGTCAAACAAATAATATGTGCTATTTTGTTCCGTACCCTTATCGGCTATCGTTCCTTCTTCACAGCATGCTGGGTTAGAAGGAATGGATGAATTATGGAAGTTTTTGTGAGTGGTGAATCGTGGTGCGAACAATTTAAATCTGGGAAGAGTTCATGTGATGGTAAAACCCCCTGAAATATCTCTAATAAAATTGAATGCAAGAATCTTGTCTGTAATAAAACCATTTTTTTTCATTGAAATGGGATAAATTATACGGTGTCGTTTTTTTAAAAAAAATCACGATTCACCATATCTTAAATCCCACAAACAAACTTTTAATTGAAATTTTTAATCCTAACCTAACCAAAATATTATTAAATAAATTAATAAAAAAATAACTTCTCAAATGTTATACGTAAACCGGTGTTTTAATCGAAAAAAAAATAACTACTTACCTATTAATCGATCTCAGATTAGTTCGAAGAGGAACGCACTCGAGGCGTGTTTCGTATAAAATTTTGTTTAGTATAAAAATACTAAAATACCCCATCACAAATAATGATTTTTTTTATTAAACTCTATGGCAATTATCTTTAACGCCTCACACTGTTTTATTTTTTGTATTAAGAAGATGTACCTACTAGTTTTTTTACACTTGTATGATATGGGCCCCGAATTCATTCCATCGTGGCTGTAAAATTTACTTCCTCATATGTGAACATAAAACGATGAGCCTTTAAAATCTAGTACATAATATATTTTACAAATAATATGATCTTCTTCCAATCGAAAACATCGTTTTCTAAAAAGTAGATATTAAATACTTTTTAGATACTGCATCCTGAAATTGGTTAGAAACAAGTTTAGTGTACAATTGAAAATTATCAGCAATTTTCATTGCTTTGAATCAAAAACTGTACGAATCGCCATTGGTAAATATATACACAAACTCCAGCGGCTCGGAGGGCTTTGAAGCAGAGAATGGACGGTTACCTCAAGAGCTTTTGATGTAAGAATAACCTCGTAGAATTTAATGTTTCAAACACCCAATCATGTCTTATTACGTCCAAATGGGATCGAAATGACAATCTAGTCTCCTTCAACGGAAGCAATCTTCCCAACATGCCTTCCATTGATATGATGTATGATGTGTAACTTTCAGTGACCAGCTCAGGCACGGGGGCTCCATCGAAGCCAGAGTCAAGCTGGGGGTACTGTATAGGGGCCGCAAATACTTTAACCGTACACAACTGCTGACCCTGTACAAATCGCAAGTGCTGGCCACCTCTGGTCTGGAGCCCAAAAATACCTGAAAAAATCCTTGACTCTGCGCTGAAACGGGCGTCCGTTTGATAGATTCCCCTCTCTTAACCAATGGATTGCAATCTTTAGAGCACAGGCGTCGGGTGGGAATGCTGTCCTTGTTCTACCGGTATTTCAATGGATGATGCTCTAAGGAACTAGCGTCATTGATTCCTTCATTCTTGAATTGAGTAGCCCTTCTGTGGAATGGCTGGCCGGCCTGTACGTTTCCTCCCTCCTACAACATGGATCTCATCAAGACCATTAATCACTCCTTCATCTCCGCAAAAACAGCCCTCACACAGCATCCTCAAAGATGGCATAGGCCTTGAGGGAAATTATTTTTCTTAGGGCCTCCTGTGTGGAGTTAATGTAAAAAAAGTATATATCTATAAGTTCAAACATTATTTGATCATTGAACATAAAACAAATATCAATTGAAATACGAAACAGAAAAGACACAGATAATAAAGAGGCAAGGACCGCATCTCGAAATTAAACTCATAACCTCTGTTTTACCCCCTAGTCCCCTAACTACTGAGCTAATGAGACCTTATTACTTTCAGTCATTTCTATACCTCAATTTAAAAATGACTAATACCTATCACCTTCAATTGATTCCCATATTTTAGGCTGCTATCTTTTTGGATAATTGCAAGGTTTTACTCGAATTTATTTGCAATCCAGATAATGCATCGGATATACCTATCCGATTTATATTTATATAAAACATCTATTGACGTTTTTCAATAAGTCTAGAATGAACATTAAAATTATTGGAATAACTTAACTTATTAAGCTTTAATAAGTTATTCCAATAAATAAGAATAATTTAATTTGTAATTCATATTTTATTACCCTTTCATGATTTCAGTCCATTAAAATCAAACGGTCAAGTACAAACTTACATTACTTCGAGCACGAAGCCTTAAAAGGCGATTAGATCACACAAATAATTTCACAAAACTGTGGCTTTGAACAATCGATAAAACTTATTTAATGATCATCCTCGCATGATCACCTCCAGTACAAAGAACGGATATACTTGACGGCACGATTTATCATGGACTGTGTTTATCGGGTGATTTACGTTAATGGGAGAAAAAAGGTGATCGCCCGTGATAAATTAATATCACTTGTTGTTTTCCGTAATGCGTAGATATTGGATGTTTTGTTTTTATACCAATGTATTATTGGTATCTACTCGTTATTTAGAAGATCCGTTGCTTAAGACGATAATCATTTATTCCAGCAGAGCTAATATTGTTTCATAACAATTGATCCCCCGACAGTTGCCCCCCCCCGATAGTTAGCCCCCTCGATATTTAACCTCTCCAACAGTTGATCCCTCCGACGGTAGATCCTTCTGACAGTTGACCCCTCCGACTGTTGATCCGACAGTTGATCCCCTAAAGGATTATTTCTACTGTACGTCCTCATTTGTAAAGTAAGTATGCAGAGAGGATCTACTGTCGGAGGGATCAACTGTGGGGGGGATCAACTCGACCCCTCGGAATAATGATATAACGTTTCATCTGGCATGGCAATGTTATGCGATAATGAGCCTTGAAGTTGCTCTCCTTAGAGCACATTTTCGCATGACATTGTTGTCAGATGGAACCTTGTTATTCCAAGGGGTCGAACAGTCGGGGGGCCAACTGTCAGGGGATCAACTGTCGGGTCACCAGCTACTATATATATATATATAGTTTATGGATTGAAGAAACCTCCACAAATAACCAAGACCCACGATACAAGGTTCTACGATACTTCGTTCGTCAAAAATTGAGTATGTCTCTTAAAAATAATTATACGAGTATAATCACTTTTTTTTGTTGTTTTTTTTTGTTTTTGTTTTGTTTCTTTTCTATGGAAGCGGACACTTATATTTAAAGAGGAGTGAGCATCGTCATGAGTAGTATATTGTGAATCTATAATTAATTTTTTTAAAGAAAATTTGAACTTAAAATATATGTACGAGTATATGTTGTTAACTTACGGATTTGTGCGGGGAAAGCGGGAATGCGGGAGAAGGTAAGGAGGAAGGTTGGGAAGGTGAATCTGCGGGAGACAGTGTGTGTGTGTGTGTGTGTATACCCTGAGAGGGGTTTTCTTCCAGGGAGCTCAGCTCGGGACCTACGACTAGCTCACAATCGGCAGGCCTCAGAGCTCTTCTTCAGGATCGTGAATCGACAGTCAGTCTTATAATTGGGGATTGTGACTCGAGACTTTATTAATTAAAACTCTCAGATGCTTTCAGTAATCAGTTGTTTACTCGGTATAAAAGGACACAGGCATAGTAAGATTACACAAAGGGATCATGCTAACCTAAATGTTACAAAAATGTTACGGGTAATCTAAGATTCTCTCTCTGAAATAACTCTACGAACGGCATTGTTAAATGTGGCTCGAAATGGAATTACAACACAATGTAGAGGGGATAATCAAGATACAGCTCACGGTTGGGAATGATGGTTGTCGGTCGTGCGTCCGGGTAATATTCCATTGCCAAGTCCATGATGGATGGCGCACCTCGGAGAGGATGTTGACAAGCCCGGGTCCACAGAGAAAGTGAAGCGTTGCGAGCCCGCGGCCGTGCCCGTGGCCGTACCCGGGACCGCGTATGAGTAATGTTTATTTTTTGACGCTAGGGGTGCTAACTTAACGAGTGGCTAGTAATTTATAGGGTATATGCGTTATGTAACACATTCCCCCATGTCACGAAAAAAAGCGCCGTGGTAATGAAGCTGTAGGACTAAAAATCCTCTAAAATGCACCGTCGTTACAAGAATGAGAAAGCAGAGAGAGAGAGAGGTCTAGCTATCTTATGAACTAGAGATGGGTGAATTACAATGTGAGAGATGGGCAAACATACATGATTATGCACTAAAATCAACAAAATAATACATAGTTATGCAGAACAGTGATAACAATACATGGTTATGTTGACTAGAAACAAAAATACATGGTTATGTTGAATAGAAACAAGAATAAAAAAATGACTCTATGGTTTATCATTGGTCTGTAAGCTAAGTTTCGGAGTGGTTTTGCGTTGTAGTGTGACGTGGGTTATTCACTGGTTTTATGTTATGACTTCACTGTAACCTGACCCTTTCGAGATAACACTCGGGTCAAGTAAAAACAAAAGTTCGGTGGAGAGTTATCATCACAGAGGTTTGGAGAAATAAACAGCAGTAAATGGTTTGTGGTTTGCGAGATGAGCCAGAGAGGATTCCTTATGCCAGGTGGCGAGGCAGGAATATGGTTGATGATGTTCCAAGGTGAAGTGGTTGTAT